>CM064489.1:24525852-24776588 GCA_032716605.1 Paralithodes platypus | reverse complement strand
CCCCACAATGGACTTGGGGGCTCCCATGACAAGCTCTACGGTACGGCCTCTGATGACTCGATTGCTTTATCTAAGATCCCTAACCCACCCACTCTGTCACCATCAGTGGTTACTAAGCCTGCTACGGCGGCATTGACAACTTCAAATGTCAGGGTCATCACGGATGTCAATCCACCCCCTCTAGACAAGGCGCCTCTCAGAAAGGTGGCTATGCCCTTGCTTTATGGACCAGACGAGTCATGGGTCCTTTTGACCCCCACTAACCCAGAGCTCGCCCAACCTACCTTGTCAGGGGAACTCCCGGTACCGCGTGAGTGGGTCATCCAGGGCAATAAATCAAAGAAATTAAGGGCCCTGGATAATTTGGGAAATGTACTGGACGTAAACATCAAGGCTATACCTAGTTATTATCACCAAGACTATTTTGTGTATGCTACTAAGCCAGCTTTACCCCCTGCCTCAGCTTCGAAACTATTTTCAGACTGGTCTAAGCTGGATGGGTTTAATGATATTAAGACTCTGTCAGCTCTCACTCCTGAACTTGATTTACAGACCCTCACAGACGAAGCAGCTAATCCAGTTTTGAAGGTGGGGCAGTTGGGTCCAGGACCTTGGGTAGATTGGGAGATAGAGGCTCAAAACTTTGCAACCACATTTACTTCTAAATCTTCCCACCAGATCCCTCAGGATACTCATTCATGGTTCTCCATGCCGGTAGGTTCTGCCGGCGGAGTCCCGTCAGCTTTGTTTTCTTTCCTAGCTGCCCCTACGATTAATCTTTGTGAGCTAAAAGACCCTTTCACTACCCCTACCCCTACTCACCTAGACAGAGAATTTAAGCTAAGGGGGAAAGCTTTTCGCCTGTTCTCTCAGTACATAGTGTCTCAACAGGTGGCTAAATCTTTACTGCGGTCCACTCAGGCAATCGCAGACGCGGATGCCAGAAGATCGGTTGAGTTATCCCGGCGACTGCTCCTCCAGTCGTCGATCCAATCCTTGGGTGACATACGCACCGCCTTGCTTGAGGCGGTACGAGCAAGACAAGATCTCAGAATGTCTTTAGTTTGCAAGCTACCTGATCGCATTGCGAATCAGGTGATCATGTCACCAGTGCTTACTCCCTCTTTAATGTCCCCTGAAGTGTGGCGAACGGTGTTCAATATGGCACAGGCCGTTAAGCACAGTCCCACCCCTTCTAAGAAACCTGCATTTAACTTCCCCAAACCCAGGCCAACCGCTAAAGCTCAGCCAGGGGGGATCTAAACCCTTTCTTCTGCCTAAGTCCTCCCACTCCCCCCAAGGTCAGTACAGGCATAGACAGGGTAGGTTTTCAGGTCAGAGAGGACGCGGCCAGCATAAGCCAGGTCAGGGCCAGTCTTCGGCCAACACCAGCCAGCCGGCAAAGCGTCCAGCACCACCAACCCCATCATCAAAAAACTAAAGTCTCTCTCACTCCCGGTGCCAACCTTAAGGCCGGAGGAACCGAGGGTAGTACAGCCGGCGAACCCTTGTCTGCTAACTGGGTCGTTCCGAACGTGTCACCAAGCATGGCCATTAAACACTTGGGCACGGATGGTGGCACGCAAAGGCATCACTTGGCAGTGTTCACTAGACCTGACAGACGCCTATTGGCACGTCTCGGTCGACAAAAGATTTCAAAGGTTTTTGGCCTGAAGGATCAGGCACCAAAATTTTGTTTTTCAAAGGATGCCGTTCGGCTTGAACCTAGCACCTCGATTATTCACGAAATTAGTCAGGCAAGCCCTGATGCCATTGTTAAAACAGGGGATCAGAGTGTTGTGGTACCTAGACGACTGGCTGGTGGTGGCAGAGACACAACAATTATGCGTCAAACATGTCAATATTATTTTAAAATCATGTCAAAACTCTAGGCTTCAAGGTAAATCTGGTAAAGTCAAACCTTGTTCCCTCACGAGTAATTCAGTGGATAGGGCTGGTCTGGGACACGGCCGCTCTCACTCTGAGTCAGAGTGTGGACAATCGCAACAGGTTTCGCAGGAAACTGTTCATGTTTCTTCACAGTCTGACTACGACGCGGAGGGTCTGGGAGTCTCTGATAGGCTCTCTCAACTGGATTCAACTAACTGTCAAGTTGGGCCGGTTGAAAGTAAAACGATTAATATTGGAAGGCAACAAATATTTCCCGCTCTTACCGGCGGGAAAATTATGGCCCATCCCGAAATTAATCCCACACCTTGCTAGCGGTCTGGGCAAGGAGGGAAACGTTGCACTCAATAATGTCATGGACCTCTCCTCCACCAACGGTATGGGTAGACACGGATGCGTCAGGCACAATAGGTTGGGGATTTCAGTCAAATCAGGGGCACCAGGGTCAGGGGCTTTGGTCCCACTTAGAAATCTCTCACATCAATGTCAAAGAATTACTTGTCCCCTTGTATTTCCTTCAGGCTCACGGCCCGGCGCTACGGGGCAAGTCGGTGGCCTTCAGAATGGACAATCTGAATGCAGTTCACTGTATTCAGAAACAAGGATCAACGAGGTCAAGGGGGTTGCTAAACGTGTCGGAAGAGATTTTTTACTCTCGCCAACAGACTAGACATTTACCTTCACGCATCTTATCTCCCAGGCGTAGCGAACGTCTGGGCAGACGCTCTGTCCCGGAGACAGAGCACGACAGTAGAATGGGAGCTCAAGCAACCCATTTTCAACCTAATGATTGCAGAGCTCTCCCATCCACAAGTGGATCTATTTGCGTCCGAGGAGACTCACAAACTCCCTCTATACCTCACCCGCCGGGCGAAAACGCCGGCAGGGGGGCCAGACGCCCTAGTGACAGACTGGAACAGATGGAGCTCCATCTATCTGTTTCCGCCGCCAGATGCGTCACTAATGTGCCACGTAGTGAACAAACTATGAGATTATCGAGGCTTAGTCTCGCTAATCGCGCCCCTGTGGCCGGCGCAGTTGTGGTACCAGCAATTGAAAACGTGGTGCCCGGACCCGGTATTGCTCCCGGTCGGGTATTTCCACTTAGACACGATTGGCAACCTAGCGACCTCGCTGACTTTTGCATTATGGACATTCAGGAGGCCAAGTGGCTAGCACCATACGGTAGAGATGTGACCAATAAATTAATCAATCAATATACTCAGTCTACGAAACGACAGTATCACTCACATTGGCAAGCCTTTACTTCCTGGATCATCAGAACGGAACAGAATGTGCTGTCAGTGGCTTTAGTTTTCAATTATTTAAATTATCTGTTTGAGCAGAAACATTTATCTGTGGTAACATTAAAAAATCACCTAACTGCGATTAGAGTGCCCTTTTTAGACCTTACAGGTCTCTCCATACCGGTGGCGGAGGAAACAGGTTTTATGAGAGCTTGTTTTAAACTTCGCCCACCTCCCCGTCAGCTCATGCCTACTTGGTCTCTCGACAAAGCTTTGTCTTTACTTCACTCTCGTCTGTACCAAAATACTGCAGACTTTGCATTACTCTTAAAAAAGGCGGTTTTCCTTATGGCTTTGGCCACCGGGAACAGAGTGTCTGAGCTGGCGGCGATGAGCAACACACCTAATTGCCTTAGGTTTGGCAGACTTAATGAATGTATTTACATTGCACCTTCCCCAGGTTTTGTAGCCAAGAATGAGCACAGTGCACACGTGTTTTCTGAGTTCACGGTGCCGGCGTTAAAAAGGGGAAAGGTGCATCATAATCTATGTCCAGTGCAAGCTCTAACCAAATATTTGAGAGTAGCTCCTCTTAACCCCCAAGGTGCTTTATGGGTAGCAAGTACGGGTAAACGCTTACTTAAACGACGATTAGCCTCTCTTCTGGTCGAAGTCATTAAAGAGAGTAATCCCGGCGTTGTGGGTAGGGCCCACGATTTACGCAAATGGGCAGCCTCTTTACGTTTCCTGAAATTTTTTTCAGTAGAAGATATCGCGTCCACTCAGTTGTGGGCGTCTAATCATACGTTTTTGTCTAGATACTTATCAGTTGCTCTAGACAAACCTTCCTTACCATGTATAGCTTTAAGGCAGAGGGTCTAGGTGGCCCTGCAGTCACTTTTGTTTATTTTCACGAGAAAGGGGGGGGGGGGGGGGGGGGGGGGGGGGGGGGGGGGGGGGGGGGGGGGGGGGGGGGGGGGGGGGGGGGTGCAGTCAGTTGACATAGGACACCCTAGACCCCGCCGGAGTATGAGAGCTGTGATATAATTCAAGGTTAATATGATATGAACATTTCTCAGTGAGAAATTGTGCTAGTACAATGTTAGTACAAAACAACGGAGTTGTTATAGTAGTTTTAGCTGCGAAAGCAGTCTAATATTAGAACAGTGGAGATCCTTTGCAATTTCTCCACGATTATTTTGGGGTTTATTATGTGCACATATAAACTTATAACTTGTTATTTTTGTCACCACTCGTTGAGTGGGGTGCCTTTGTAACTACAGATCTGTGTTCAGAATCTTCAGGGTTACCCTTTTTTGTCAGGCAGGCTTCTTTGAAGCACGCACCTGCCTGAACCCCTTTTTCTTGTATATTTTTTGGTCTTCGCCATATTTAAATATATTTTCAAAAGTAAGAATACTATGTGGTTGTTTTTATTATCTGCTTTTATAGAGTTATGATATGATTACGAATGTCCCCCTCCAGTCTTAGAAATCAGGCATGTTCGTCAATGATGGAGGGGTCACTAATAAATTATAGGTTTGACTCCTGTAAGGAGATAAAGAAAACCTAATATTTAGTAGTGGCCCCGTAATCATTGACGACTGGGGCCCTCCCGACCGTCCCCTTCCCATTCGTTGATGTATTAAGGATTTTGGTTTACTTGATATGTCAGTGAAGGAGGAATGACGCCTGAATCAGCGTCTGGTCAGAAATCCACACAAGTACATCCACGATATGATGGAAAGCTTATTAGATAGTTATTCTTATTTTCTTTTTGTTTTTATTTTTTACGAAGTTTTTTCGTAGTGAGAACCCAATTCATAATGACTGAAGCCATGAGTGAGGTCGCGTGCGCTCATGATGAAGGCTCCTCAGTTTTAAATGCTCTGCGCGGTAGATTCAAACTACGGCGGATTAGTGTTTGAAGAGGATGCCTTATGTAATAGGCATGTTCGTCAACGATTACGGGGCCACTACTAAATATTAGGTTTTCTTTATCTCCTTACAGGAGTCAAACCTATAATCATATCCCCTCTCTTTCTCCTATATGCCAGTGTCGGAAGCCCCAGTGTCCTCAACCTCTGCTCATAGCCCGCGTTCTTCAACGTTGGTACCAGCTTGCTAGCTCTCCTCTGCACTTTCTCCACTGCTTCTATATCCTTTACCATATATGGAGCCCACACCTGGTTCGCATATTCCAGGTGCGGCCTAACCAGCGCTGTATAGAGATTCCTGAAGATTTCTTCGTCAAGTGACACAAATGTCCTCCTTATCAGCCCTACAATTCTATTGGCTTTGTTTATCTTTTCCGCTAAATGTTCTGAGAAATTTAACTTATTGTCTATCACTACTCCTATATCCTTTTCTGCATTCACTTCCTCCATCGCTTCATACATACTGTATCCTACCTTATCTATCTTGCTGGTCCCAATCCGCATGTACTTGCATTTTTTTGGATGAAAAGGCATTAACCAATGCTCAGACCATCCCTTCATGCCCTCCACATCTCCTTGAAGCAAACCCATATCTTCCTTACTCCTCACTCTTCTATACAGCTTAGTGTCATCCGCATACAGGTATACCTCACTTCCATTAGTTATAACTTCAGGCAAGTCGTTGATAAATATAACGAACAGCAGTGGTCCCAACACAGATCCCTGAGGTACCCCACTTGTAATTTCCCTCCACCCCGAGCCTATTCCATTCACCAGTACCCTCTGTCTCCGATCTTTCAGGAAGGCTTCTATCCATTTCACACATTTCTCCCCTATATTATAGCTTCTAACTTTCTCTATTAACCTTTTATGTGGGACCTTATCGAAGGCCTTCATAAAATCGCAATATACCACGTCTATTACATCACCATCTTCTAGAATTTGCATCCAATCATCTACCACCTTAATTAGCTGTAGTACCGTCGACCTCCCCGGCAAGAATCCGAACTTAAACTATTCCAGCTTTGAAGTGTTCGTAGGGCAAGCCATGAGAACTGAGGAGCTTAGATACCCGACTAGGGAGGAAATAAGGGCCCAAAGTAGCTATCATGGTAATGAGGAGAAGAATAACGACGCAGACAGTAATGCGGCGGACACCTAAGTAGCATAACGAAGCATCAAAAACTAACGAAATATAGCCGCATATACACTCTTAAAATGTTACTGGTGAGTCTTATTATCCTTTACATATTTTAATTGCCATGTATAACACATAATTCAGGGTCCCACTATACTGTCACGGCAAACACTAGGCTAGGCCTACACGCCATCCAACAAATTTCCGTAAGTAAAGTAATTTTATGTAAAGTTATTTAATGTTATTGCATATCTAATTATATTATTTTCCATGTTATTGCCCATGATATTTCAGTGCCGTACAGTATTGCCGTACAATAGTGGAAGTTGGGGAGCGTTTCCGGACGATACAGTATACTGGAGGACGTTCCCGCATAATGTCCCGGATATTGGCGGACGTTCCCGCTTTTAGGGACTGTTTTGAGTTCCCGGACTTTTTCGGTCCCCGGACTCGGCTCCCCCCCAAATAGTCTGGCAAATGGAGGGTCTAGTGTATGTCCATAGCACAATCGTAACACACAGAAGGACTGTGGGACACTAGAAAAAGCAGTATGTCGGAGGGCAAGTAACCGTGAGGGTACGGCAGAGCTGTTGTTGTCTGATTTCCCTTGTACTCCTGTGGACACCCAGTAGGCTACTTGGGAGGGCAAGGAACCAAGAGGAGTTGGAAGACACGTTGCTTGATGTCCTTTGTACTCCTTTGGACTCCTAGGACACTGGAGGGCAAGTAACCGTGAGGGGACGGAAGACGGGTGTTGCCCGATAGCCTTTGGTCTCCGTTGGACTCCTAGTACATTGGAGGGCAAGCAACTGTGAGGGGTCGGAAGACCTGTCGATGCCTGAGTACCTGAGTAAGTCCTGAAGTCCATGGCACTTCATTGCACTCCGATGTACACCGTAAAACGGCCAAGAAACCAGGAAGGAAGCATGGAGAAGAACAAGTTGGCATGCAAACTGAGGTTCTGTGCTCACCAAACTGACAACTTGGAGGGGCAGCGATGTAGAGTAGGTTGAAGCACAGTGAAAACACCGGGAGAACCTGCAAAGATGGAGAAAGTGGTAAACACCAACTCAACATCCAAAATGCAGGGACGATAAGACAGTAAAAACAGTGAAAACCAGAGGTAGAAGGTGTGTGTAAAACACCATCTACTGTATGTACCGTCCATGTCATTGTAAAAGCACAGTCAGTGAAGACAAATGACAACATTGGCTATCAGTAAAAACCAACCACCTCCGCACAATTGCGGGCCTATTGTGGCGTGTCCTATGTGACACCACAACCCGCAAATGCGCGGGACCGCGAATCCGCGCTATACGAGACCCGCACCAGTGCGGGCATCTATAAACTCCAAGCTTGTGAATCCGCGAATTCGCGCTATACAAGACCCGCATCCAGTGCGGGCATCTGAACTCCAAGCTTGTGTATCCGCGA
Organism: Paralithodes platypus; assembly: GCA_032716605.1. Classification (NCBI taxonomy): domain Eukaryota; kingdom Metazoa; phylum Arthropoda; class Malacostraca; order Decapoda; family Lithodidae; genus Paralithodes; species Paralithodes platypus. Next base: position 24,768,924 of record CM064489.1, on the reverse strand, counting down.
ATTCGCGCTATACGGGACCCGCACCAGTGCGGGCATCTATGAACTCCAAGCTTGTGTGAGGCTTGGGAATCCGCGAAATACGAGACCCTCACCAGTGCGGGCATCTATGAACTCCAAGCTTGTGTGAGGGCCAACAAGCTGACCATGACTTCCAAGCTTGGGTGTTGGCCTTCAAGCTAAGCAGCGTCTTCCTTGAACAGTACCCATCTCAACCTGGCAAGGGAGGGGTGGCAAGGAAGACACACCAGGGGAGAGGAGGCACATCCCCCAGGACTCCTAGCATCTCCTGATGATCTCCAAGCTTGGGTGAGGGCCAACAAGCTGAGCATGATCTCCAAGCTTGTGTGTTGTCCTTCAAGCAGAGTAGTGTTGTCCTTGAATATTAGAGGATGATTGCCCACCGAAATCGTGCCCTAAAAATCGGCGATGAACAGGGGGGTTGGGGGCTCCAGCTGGGAAAAACATGACGACACAGCAGGGAGCACTGCCCCCCCACTAGCCTAACCCAGTCCAGTGTGGTACAGGCCAGCCTCTAGTAGAACAGCTACATCTCGCCAACAGCATGAAAGGGCACGAGTTCAAGGTGGGCAAAAGATGGGAGATGAAATGTAAAGGGTAAAAACAAGCCAGCAAATGCAGGCTCCTCTATAGCTGTGTATGGGGGCCAACAAGCTTGATTGTGTCTTCCTAGAGCAAACGCCCAACCAAACCAGGCCTAGGTTGGGGGCAGCAGGGAAGACACACCAGGGGAGGCGTGGAAACTCCCCCAGGACCATATTACCAGTCTTGCTAAGGCAGCCTCCCAGAAGCTGGGTGTGCTCAACTGCCTTAGGGGGTTCTTTTCCCCTGCACAGCTTCTTGCTCTGTACAGGGGCATAGTGCGCCCTTGTATTGAGTATTGTTCACATGTGTGGGGAGGTTCCTCTCACACCGCTCTCCTAGACAAAGTTGAAAGGAAGGCCTTTCGTATCATTAACTCCCATCCACTCACCAACTCTCTGCAATCTCTCTCTCTCCGCCGCAATGTTGCATCTCTCTCGCTATTCTATCGCTACTATAATAATCAGTGTTCCTCAGAGCTATCCCAGTGCATACCACCTCCTTTACGTAGGGCACGTGGTACCCGTCTTGCAACTCAATCCCACCCCTACTCTGTGCAACTCTCCAACCCAAGAGTGAAACGTTACTCTCAAACTTTCTTCTACTCAACAGCTGAGCTCTGGAACTCTCTCCCAGAATCAGTCTTTCCCTCTTCCTATGACTTAAATTGCTTCAAACTCCGTGTGTCCAGGCATTTTGGCTCGAACGTCCCTTGATTTTGGCCCTGTCACTCTTTCAACTATGGGGGAGGCACTCGCTATAAGCAGTTATGCCTTTTGCCTCCCTCAATGACAAAAAAAAAAAAAAAAAAAAAAAAAAAAGAGGAACCACCCTACCCGCGATAGAACGAGCATAGCCCAGGGAAGACACCGAGGCAAATAGGGGGTTAGCACACATAGGGACCTCGTTAAGGTACCCCCAAAAGTGCAAGAAAGAGGATGATTGCCCACCGAAAACGTGCCCTTGAACTCAGCTTGAAGACATGGGGAGGGGGGGGGGGGGCGCGCATGCTTGACCACTACAATAAGGTAGGGAGCACCGCCCCCCCACTCGCCTAACCAGCCAAAGCGGGGCGAGGTGAAGATGACAGCAACAGCACAGCGACCAGCAGTGAAGAAAGGGCACGAGTTCAAGGTGGGCGAAAGATGGAGGTGAAACGTAAACAGGTAAAATATGAACTCAATTGGGCATAGCCAAACCTGAATGAGAAACAAGCTAGGCTATAAAGAAGCTAAAACTATGCCCAGCTAACGGAAAAGACAATATGAAAAGAGAAAGATAACTAAATAACATATAAACGGAGGACACCAGGCGGCCCCCGAACCTCCGGTAGACTATTTCCACACGCGACCTCCATATGATAGTATGATACATTCTAAACATTCTGGAACCCGTTTCATGTGTGCCCTAAACCACGTAGCATCTGTCTAATATAGAAGAAGGCTAAAGAAGCTGAAAAATGACGGTGACAGGGTGGATGGAAGAACACAAGGCAGAGATGTCTGGTCATGGAAGGTGTGGATGTGGACGGATATGGATGGGAAGGGCAGGTGGAGGAAGTCAGTAGGATAGGTAGATATAAAAGGGGAGAGATGAGACCTATAAGGGTACAGTTTATAACCAGGGCAGTGGCAGAGACGGTGACAAATTTTAGTTGGAGGCTAAACACAAATGAAGAACTGAAACATATAAGACTAAAGAAGGATTTGAGCATCGAACAAAGAAAAAAAATAAAGGAATTACAAGAAAAGGCTGATGAAAATAATGGAAAGTTGGGTGAGGAGGATAAGAGAAATTTTTACTGGAGAGTGAGGGACGGGAAATTGAAGAAGTGGTTTATACGAATAGAAGGGAGGGGGAGATCAGGGAGGGAAGAGAATGTGATAGGAGTTGTGAAGGAGGAGGAGAACAGGGTGGAGGTGTCACAGGGAGAGACAGGAGACAAAGTGGCAGACCCAGTAGTGCTAAAGGGGGAGTAGGGTATGGACAGGAGGAGCGGGATGGTGTAGCTGCTGAAGGAATGGTAGATGGATTAAGGATTATGTTTAGTAATGTGGATGTGTTTACCCAGGACAAGAAAAGAGAACTGATATGTAGGTTGCAGGATGAAGAGGAAAAACCTGATGTCATAGCCTTACAGGAAGTAAGACCAAAAAATGCTAGAATTGAAAGGGAACTGGTGGAGTATAGTTTGAAGGGTTTTGAGTTATATGAGAGGAATGCTATTAGAGCAGAGGTCGGAAGAGGACTGTTTATTTATGTAAGAAAAGAGCTCAAGGTTAATGAGGTGGATATGAGACAGCAGTATTGTGAGTATTTGTGTATTGAAGTAAAATGTGCAAGAGGATCAATTCTAATTGCCTCTATATATAGAAGCCCAAATAATAGTAGGGAAGAGGATGATAACCTACTGAAAGCAATGGAGGGAATAGATAATAGAGAGAACAAATATAAGATTTTGATTGGAGATTTCAATTTGCCAAGGATCAACTGGGCAAATTGTACTACTCCAGCGGGACAGTGTAGCCTGGAAAACAAGTTTATAGAGAAAGTGAGAGATTGTTTTTTAACGCAACATATTACAGAGATGGGACGCAGGGGAGTGTACTTGATTTGATTTTTAGCAATGAGGAGGATATAGTGGAACATGTCAATGTGGATAGCCCTATAGGTCGTAGTGACCATGCCTGTATAAGCTTTAGTTGCAATATTAAAACAGAGAGGGATAATAGAAGCAATAGAAAAATATACATGTATGATAGAACAGATTATGAGCTGCTGAGACGGTGTTTGGACATTGCCTGGGGGGAATACTTGAACGGTGAAGACGCTGAAGGAATGTGGAGGAAAATTAGAGTCAAACTGGAGAATTCTGTATCCAAAAGTGTACCAGTAAGGGAATATAAGGATAAAACAAAATTGAGGAAAAGAACGAACCCAGAATTGCCAATGAAAAGAAAGCTTTGGACATTGATTAGAAAAAAGAAACGATTGTGGGAAAGACTAAAATTGTTAAAAAAGAACAGGGGGTCTAGTATAGAAGCTAAAGAAGTGGATCTGGAATGCAGACAAATAAACAATAAAATAAGGTGGGAGACAAGGAGGGGGGTGAAGGAGAGGGAGAGAGAGAGATTGCTAGAAATGTGAAGGATAATCCCAAAATATTCTGGAAGTACATTCAGGAAAAGTTAACAAGAAGAGTAGGGATCCCAGAGCTGGTAGGGGGGTTGGATGATGGGAGTAGAGCGGAGACTGATAAGGAGAAAGCAGAGGTGCTGGGGAAATACTTTGGGGGGGTACTAACAGTGGAGTCGGATGATGCAGTGCCTACTATTCCCATCAAACAGGCACCGGCACTAGAACTAATAGACTTTTCCCATGCTAGAATAAGAAGGGCTATAGAAAAAATGAACAGAAGTAAGTCCCCGGGACCGGATGGGATACACCCAAGAATCATAAAGGAAGGAGGTGAGATGTTAGTAGAGCCATTGAAAATGTTATTTGAGGTATCGTTTAATACAGGACAAATCCCGATGGACTGGAGAGAGGCGAACATAACAGCTATATTTAAGAAGGGAAAGAGAAATGACCCAGGGAATTATAGACCAGTCAGTTTGACAAGTGTTGTGTGTAAACTAATGGAAACGGTAATTAGAGAAGAAATAATGGAGCATATGAAGTCAAACCAACTTTTCAGTGGGAGATAGTTTGGATTCTTGCCGGGGAGGTCGACGGTACTACAGCTGATTAAGGTGGTAGATGATTGGATGCAAATTCTAGAAGATGGTGATGTAATAGACGTGGTATATTGCGATTTTATGAAGGCCTTCGATAAGGTCCCACATAAAAGGTTAATAGAGAAAGTTAGAAGCTATAATATAGGGGAGAAATGTGTGAAATGGATAGAAGCCTTCCTGAAAGATCGGAGACAGAGGGTACTGATGAATGGAATAGGCTCGGGGTGGAGGGAAATTACAAGTTGGGTACCTCAGGGATCTGTGTTGGGACCACTGCTGTTCGTTATATTTATCAACGACTTACCTGAAGTTATAACTAATGGAAGTGAGGTATACCTGTATGCGGATGACACTAAGCTGTATAGAAGAGTGAGGAGTAAGGAAGATGTGGGTTTGCTTCAAGGAGATGTGGAGGGCATGAAGGGATGGTCTGAGCATTGGTTAATGCCTTTTCATCCAAAAAAACGCAAGTATAGTAGGGTCTCACATAGAACGAGAAATTGGTCGATAAACGAGGCCGTTCTATGTGATTTCGCTCTATGTGATCGTGGCATTTTGGTGGCCCAATATGGTCAATGTTCACTGTAAGCGTAAATTTCCGTCAGGAGCGTACGATATTTCGTACTTTTTGTACGATATTTCGGCGCTCTATATGAGAACTCCTTGGATTTGCCCTACTTTGATGGCGAAATCGTTCTATATGATCACATTCGTTCCTAACGAAAATTTTGGAACAATATTTTAGGTCGGTCGTTCTATAAGCGACTCGTTCTATCCGAACACGTTCTTACAGTTTCTTACAGTAGATCCTCTGGAAAAAGGCAAACTAGGCCTGTGTATCCAGCTCGGTACCAGTATTTGCACTGCTGCGGTCGTTCACAGTGTTGGCGGCGGCGGTAGCAGACTCAAAATTTTTACAATTCTGTATTTTTGTTTTATAATCAAACTTCAAATCTTGTCTTCCCCATGCTTTATCAAGATTACTTTCAAACTCCCTTATTGATTCGGAATCGACTACATACTGGGGCAGTGCGTTCCACTCATTTACCACTCTATCACAAATTGAGTTCTTTGCCTTCTCAAGCCTATTTCTTTCTTTGTAAATTTTCTTAGAGTGTCCTCTCGTTCTTGTTCCCTCTCGCATCAAGAAGATACCTTCACACACATCCTCATCGTACTTTCCTGACACTATCTTAAAAGTCTCTATCATATCCCCTCTCTTTCTCCTATATGCCAGTGTCGGAAGCCCCAGTGTCCTCAACCTCTGCTCATAGCCCGCGTTCTTCAACGTTGGTACCAGCTTGCTAGCTCTCCTCTGCACTTTCTCCACTGCTTCTATATTCTTTACCATATATGGAGCCCACACCTGGTTCGCATATTCCAGGTGCGGCCTAACCAGCGCTGTACTGTATAGAGATTCCTGAAGATTTCTTCGTCAAGTGACACAAATGTCCTCCTTATCAGCCCTACAATTCTATTGGCTTTGTTTATCTTTTCCGCTAAATGTTCTGAGAAATTTAACTTATTGTCTATCACTACTCCTATATCCTTTTCTGCATTCACTGCCTCCATCGCTTCATACATACTGTATCCTACCTTGACTATCTTGCTTGTCCCAATCCGCATGTACTTGCATTTTTTTGGATGAAAAGGCATTAACCAATGCTCAGACCATCCCTTCATGCCCTCCACATCTCCTTGAAGCAAACCCACATCTTCCTTACTCCTCACTCTTCTATACAGCTTAGTGTCATCCGCATACAGGTATACCTCACTTCCATTAGTTGTTGTTGTTGTTCCCCAAGCTGCCTGGCCGAACAGCCCCAAGGCCCCGAGCAAGGCCAAGGCCATAACCGAGCAACCCCACAGACCCCCCCCCACCGACCACAATAAAGCCTGGGTGACCGAAGCCACTCCATGGCGGGGAGCTGAGGAGGGTGCGGAAACGCCCGGGAAACCAAAGCCCCACCCAGGGCCCTGTGCCCCTCAGCAATTATGAAGAGAAAATTGAAGGGCAAAGGAAAGATGTGACGCTTTGGCTTCCAATCATGGTAGATTAGGAGATCAATCCACGCAAGAGACGCCGTCACTTGAGATCTAGAAAATATATAAGTAAAACGAACAGTCAGAGTAAGCTATGGGTATGGCAGAGATCGCTCAGTTCTCACTCTGATAGACCAGCCCATCACCACATGACTAGAACCCAATCCTCTCAGCATCAGCTAGGAAAGGCCCTAGAAAGCCGCCTTTGGCGGGGGGATAGCTCCCCTATTTCAACCCCTTTCGGGGTTCGGCACCCACCTCACTTCCATTAGTTATAACTTCAGGTAAGTCGTTGATAAATATAACGAACAGCAGTGGTCCCAACACAGATTCCTGAGGTACCCCACTTGTAATTTCCCTCCACCCCGAGCCTATTCCATTCACCAGTACCCTCTGTCTCCGATCTTTCAGGAAGGCTTCTATCCATTTCACACATTTCTCCCCTATATTATAGCTTCTAACTTTCTCTATTAACCTTCTATGTGGGACCTTATCGAAGGCCTTCATAAAATCGCAATATACCACGTCTATTACATCACCATCTTCTAGAATTTGCATCCAATCATCTACCACCTTAATTAGCTGTAGTACCGTCGACCTCCCCGGCAAGAATCCGAACTGTCTCCCACTGAAAAGTTGGTTTGACTTCATATGCTCCATTATTTCTTCTCTAATTACCGTTTCCATTAGTTTACACACAACACTTGTCAAACTGACTGGTCTATAATTCCCTGGGTCATTTCTCTTTCCCTTCTTAAATATAGCTGTTATGTTCGCCTCTCTCCAGTCCATCGGGAGTTGTCCTGTATTAAACGATACCTCAAATAACATTTTCAATGGCTCTACTAACATCTCACCTCCTTCCTTTATGATTCTTGGGTGTATCCCATCCGGTCCCGGTGACTTACTTCTGTTCATTTTTTCTATAGCCCTTCTTTTTCTAGCATGGGAAAACTCTATTAGTTCTAGTGCCGGTGCCTGTTTGATGGGAATAGTAGGCACTGCATCATCCGACTCCACTGTTAGTACCCCCCCCAAAGTATTTCCCCAGCACCTCTGCTTTCTCCTTATCAGTCTCCGCTCTACTCCCATCATCCAACCCCCCTACCAGCTCTGGGATCCCTACTCTTCTTGTTAACTTTTCCTGAATGTACTTTCAGAATATTTTTGGATTATCCTTCACATTTCTAGCAATCTCTCTCCCTCTCCTTCACCCCCCTCCTTGTCTCCCACCTTATTTTATTGTTTATTTGTCTGTGTTCCAGATCCACTTCTTTAGTTTCTATACTAGACCCCTATTCTTTTTTAACAATTTTAGTCTTTCCCACAATCGTTTCTTTCTTCTAATCAATGTCCAAAGCTTTCTTTTCATTGGCAATTCTGGGTTCGTTCTTTTCCTCAATTTTGTTTTATCCTTATATTCCCTTACTGGTACACTTTTGGATACAGAATTCTCCAGTTTGACTCTAATTTTCCTCCACATTCCTTCAGCGTCTTCACCGTTCAAGTATTCCCCCCAGGCAATGTCCAAACACTGTCTCAGCAGCTCATAATCTGCTCTATCATACATGTATATTTTTCTATTGCTTCTATTATCCCTCTCTGTTTTAATATTGCAACTAAAGCTTATACAGGCATGGTCACTACGACCTATAGGGCTATCCACATTAACATGTTCCACTATATCCTCCTCATTGCTAAAAATCAAATCAAGTACACTCCCCTGCGTCCCTTCTCTATATCTTGTCATCTCTGTAATATGTTGCGTTAAAAAACAATCTCTCACTTTCTCTATAAACTTATTTTCCAGGCTACCCTGTCCCGCTGGAGTAGTACAATTTGCCCAGTTGATCCTTGGCAAATTGAAATCTCCAATCAAAATTTTATATTTGTTCTCTATTATCTATTTCCTCCATTGCTTTCAATAGGTTATCATCCTCTCCCCTACTATTATTTGGGCTTCTATATATAGAGGCAATTAGAATTGATCCTCTTAGCACATTTTACTTCAATACACAAAAACTCACAATACTGCTGTCTCATATCCACCTCATTAACCTTGAGCGCTTTTCTTACATAAATAAACAGTCCTCTTCCGACCTCTGCTCTAATAGCATTTCTCTCATATAACTCAAAACCCTATCTGAGCCCCTACTGTACATGCGGATTGGGACAAGCAAGATAGACAAGGTAGGATACAGTATGTATGAAGCGATGGAGGAAGTGAATGCAGAAAAGGATATAGGAGTAGTGATAGACAATAAGTTGAATTTCTCAGAACATTTAGTGGAAAAGATAAACAAAGCCAATAAAATTATAGGGCTGATAAGGAGGACATTTGTGTCACTTGACGAAGAAATCTTCAGGAATCTCTATACAGCGCTGGTTAGGCTGCACCTGGAATATGCGAACCAGGTGTGGGCTCCATATATGGTAAAGGATATAGAAGCAGTGGAGAAAGTGCAGAGGAGAGCTAGCAAGCTGGTACCAACGTTGAAGAACGCTGGCTATGAGCAGAGGTTGAGGACACTGGGGCTTCCGACACTGGCATATAGGAGAAAGAGAGGGGATATGATAGAGACTTTTAAGATAGTGTCAGGAAAGTATGATGAGGATGTGTGTGAAGGTATCTTCTTGATGCGGGAGGGAACAAGAACGAGAGGACACTCTAAGAAAATTTACAAAGAAAGAAATAGGCTTGAGAAGGCAAAGAACTCATTTTGTGATAGAGTGGTAAATGAGTGGAACGCACTGCCCAGTATGTAGTCGATTCCGAATCAATAAGGGAGTTTGAAAGTAATCTTGATAAAGCATGGGGAAGACAAGATTTGAAGTTTGATTATAAAACAAAAATACAGAATAGTAAAAATGTTGCGTCTGCTACCGCCGCCGCCAACACCGTGAACGACCGCAGCAGTGCAAGTACTGGTACTGAGCTGGATACACAGGCCTAGTTTGCCTTTTTCCAGAGGATCTACTGTAAGAAACTGTAAGAAATAACATGTATACAGGAATCATTGCACAGGTACAGGCTATTTCCGGAAATTTTCGATCGACAGTTATGTTTGTGGCAGCACTATGAGGCGCTATTATGTATATAATTGATAACTATACTGAGTTTGAATGATATAATGACCATGATCTACATTCTAATATAAACATATATTTAGAAGCTTCCAAAATTAACATTAGATATTCCAGAATATAGTTGCCCAGAAAAGTGGCCGGGGAAAGGTGACCGAGTTAATCCTGTATAATTATTATACCTTCTCCTCCTACTCTAATCCTTCTAATCGGTCACGTCATTAGTCTCCCCACACACTCAAACACAGGACATTCCTAGTTGTACAATGCTTCACTAGTATTGTTATATATTTTTTATGATTTGCTATTTGAATATGAGCTATATATACTCTCTCTCTCTCTCTCTCTCTCTCTCTCTCTCTCTCTCTCTCTCTTCTCTATCTCTTCTCTCTCCTCTCTCCTCTCTCTCTCTCTCTCTCTCGCTCTCTCTCTCTCTCTCTCCTCTCTCTCTCTCTCTCCTCCTCTCTCCTCTCTCTCTCTTCTCTCTCTCTCTCTCTCTCTCTCTCTCTCTCTCTCTCTCCTCTCTCTCCTCTCTCTCTCCTCTCTCTCTCTCTCTCAATGAACCTTAGCTAACATGACCCTTCCTAAGCAGTACAAAGCCGTCTAAACATATTTGAAATATAAAACACATTACCGGTACTTCAATATATATACAGTCAGCCCTCCATTTAACGGACTTTTAGGGGGGAAGCGAAGTCCGTTAAGTGCAAAAGTCCGTTAAGTGCAAATGACCTCTGAAAAGTGGTTAGGCCCTAGCCTATTCATGAATAAAATGAAAAAAAATTGTTTTTTCTTACCTTATTTACATACTATGGTACACAATGCTAATATAATTGCCCAATAATGTATATAATACTTATTGTTTGGCATTATGAGTATTGTACATATCAGTAATGGACGAAATTGTAAATAAACCCTATCCTGGAGACGCCATTTGCAATGTTTACATTTTGGCGTCCGTGTTCAGTCAAACAATACGGTGCAGCGTCTGTTTTGGTACGCAATACTATAGCCTACTATTTTGGATACTACCAAATTATTCATAGTTCGTAATATTTTATGGGATAAATATTAAGCAATATCAAAGTGTGTTTTATTTATTACAATAATACCCAATAATACCATATATTATGTGGATGCAAATTTGTAGCCTACGAAATAAAAAAACGAAAAGGTAACGATATTGTTACTGTACCGAAAGTTCAGTGTACCGGATCGTTGTACCGTAGCGTCAGGCCAAAACGTAAACATTGCAAATGGCGTCTCCAGGATAGTTACAATTTCGCCCATTACTGATATGTACAATACTCATAATGCCAAACAATAAGCATTGTATACATTATTGGCCAATTATTAGCATTGTGTACCATAGTGTTTAGTTTATATGTTACATCTGAGTGTGTGTAGACTCGATATGTCTTAACATTTTGGTTGATTTTAGAGGCCTAATTTACCAGCTGGAGTCCGTTAAATCCGAAATCCGTTAAATCGACGTCTGTTAAATGGAGCGTCGACTGTATATATATATATATATATATATATATATATGTATATATATATATATATATGTATATATATATATATATATATACAGTATATATATCATTTATAGTGTCTATATAATACGTGTAGGCCTACAGGTATGTGTGTCAAAATAAACGAAAACTTTTTCCTGTAGTGGGTAGAGAGCAATTTGTTATTCCTTTACTGCATAGATGAAAGAGAGAGAGATTTACATAGATTTACATAGATACACTGGCCACACAGACTTTACGATCCAAACGAGGTGGTCAGGACTTAATTCTAGTAGAGATGGCATATCCGATAGAAAAGGAAAGTTGAAGGAAAGGATAGAAAAGAAGAAGGCTCTCTCCCCACCCTCCGTTCCCTCCAGCAATTGCCGTACATGAAAAAGTTGGAAGTGATTAACCTTGTTGGGCTTCGAAATCCCCAGAAGGAATTTACAGGAAAGATTGGAAAAAAAGAAAGGTGTATTATTTTTTTTCTTTTCTAACGCTCTCTTCAGCTGAACAAATAATAACGGTGATAATTACTGCCTACTCCATACCAATTTTTCTGTGGTATGAGTCTAGATTTTTCTTAAATGTATCTATAGAGGAGCTGTCTATTACTTTATTTGGAAGTTTGTTCCACTCATCAATTACACTGTGAGTGAAGATTTTTTTTTTGTATCTAGATTCGATCTCCGACCTAATAATTTTAAATTGTTAACTCTTGTAGATGTGTCTTCGGCTTTTTTGAATAACTTATCTAGATTAATGTTACTGAATCCTTTTAGAATTTTAAAACACTCTATCAATTGGCCTCTCATCCTTCGTTTCTTAAGTGAAAATAGATCAAGTTCTCTCAGTCTTTCATCATATGATTTATTTCTCAATGAAGGGATTAGCTTAGTGGCTCGCCCTAAGAGAGAGAGAGAGAGAGGGGGGGGGGGGGAGGCTACCCGTGATCACTGTACAAGACAGTAGATGTGGCAACGTGTGGTATTGAGATGGCTTGGTAATGAGCTGGTATGGTGATGAAACCGACTGGTGAAGTAATGGTCTGGTCATGAGATGGCATGGTCTTGAGGTGACTCGTCTTGTTTGTGTGGTGAGATGGCATGGTCATGAGATGTCTAGCATTCACACAGCAGGGAGCGCTGCCCCCCACTAGCCTAACCCAGTCCAGTGTGGTACAGGCTGGCTCGGTTGGGAATTGGGATGACGACATAGCAGTCAAAATAGACAAGTCGTCATTGCAATTAGGTTAATAGCCTTGACGTTGGATTTGCCAAGACTACTAACAAATAGTGACAATGACGCCGACCCTGCTCTAGTCACCACCCGCATTCCTTTGTCTCAACACCTTGACCCGGGATGCCGCGCGGGTCACGTACAGCCCTCAACTTTATCTCTCCCTCAGGATGAGCAAAGGGCCTCTACAAGTGATACTAGTGGTGTGGCATTGTCCTCCCACAGTGTACCACAGGCTTCATCACATCGGCGAGCTTTATTTGGAGGGGAGAAGCCCTCAGGTCGCCGCAAAAGGAGTCCAAATCCGGAGGCTGAGCATCCCATTGTTTCACCCCCCGCAGCTTCCGGCCCCCCCCCGCCGCCGACGCCCGGTCCCTTCTTCGCCGGAACTAACCCCCGAAGACGATGTCGACGACCCTAACATTGCCCCAGATGACCTGACATCACCTGAGGAGGAGGAGGAAGTGGAAGAAGAGGAGATACCGACACGGCAAGTTCGAGGGCGAGGCCGTGGCGGTCGTGGGCGTGCGGCTCAGCCTGCCGATGCCGACGCCGCTGGCGCTGCCAGTGGGCGTGGGCGTGCCCCACAATCAGAGGTGTTTGTCTGGACTGATGGGGCAGATTTTGAGCCAGATGTGCCTGCTATTGACGAGGAGCAGATTGGCTCAGGGGTGTCAGCAGCATATCCCTGTGGCCCAGATGCAAGCCCTAGTGAACTTTTTTGTAGGTTTTATGACAACGAGGTCATGGAATACCTGGTGGAGGAAACTAACAACCATCATGAAATCTGTGCAAACATTCTTGGCAGGAAAACAAGTGCCAATATGGTGGCATGGCGAGCTGTCACTGTGGCAGAGATGTATGTTTTTCTGGCACTGACTATGCTGATGGCACACATCAGAAAAAATACACTGGCAGATTACTGGATCACTGCTGATCTGATTACAACCCCAGCCTTCGGGAAATTTGTGTCTAGGGACAGATACTTTGACATTCTGTCCTATCTGCACCAGACTAACAACATGCATGTCCACCTTCAAGATCGGCTTTGGAAAATTAGGAAGCTGTATGACATGATACGCCATCGCTTTACCACCTACCTGATACCATTCCAGAAGATGTGCCTCGACGAGTCTCTGGTCCTGTTCCGGGGGAGGCTGCATTTCCGGCAATATATCCCGTCGAAGAGACACCGTTTCAGCATCAAGCTCTTTGTCCTCTGCGACTGGAAGACGGGATATGTTCTGGACTTTGTGGTCTACAGCGGCAGTGGTGGCGAGATTGTAACAGACCCCGACATTGGATTTGGCGGCGCTGTTGTGCAAAAGATGATGGAGAAACACTTCCACAAGAACCACATCCTGTACACAGACAACTATTATATGTCGCCCATCCTCACCAAGTACCTTCATGATCACAAGACCGGAACTGTCGGCACAGTCAAGGCCAAGAGGAAGGGCATGCCAGTGTACCCGACAAAGACCAAGAAGACGGATGTGTTCCACAAGAAGAGTGGCCCCATCCTCTCTATCCACTGGCATGACCAGCGGAAGGTAAACCTCCTCACCACATGCCACAAAGCTGAGATGGTCGCCACTGGGAAAGGGACCGGAAGATCAAAAACCCCGTCCAAAAACCAGCTGCTGTCCTGGACTATAACCTGAACATGCGTCTCATCGACAAGTCTGACATGCAGATGGGCTTCATCGACTGCATGCGAACATCCTGCAGGTGGTACAAGAAGTTTGTGCTGCACACGGTAGACATGTCAGCCCTCAACGCCTACAATATCTACCGGCTGAGGACTCCAGGAGCAAAGAAGTACAAATCACTGCGGAAGTTCCATAATCAGGTGATACTAGAGCTCCTGGAAAAGCATGCTGTACCTGGGTGTCCTTTACAAGGACCAGGCAGGCTGGACCGGATGGCGTGTGCTGACTACTTCAGGAAGCACCAGCTCACCTCCCTTCCTCCCAAAGTACCAGGTGGTAAAGCCAATAGTCAGAAGAGGTGCCATGTCTGTAGCCACACAACCCGCAGACCCCATAAAGCGAAGAAAACCACATGGGAATGCCTCGAGTGTGAAGTGGCACTGTGTGCTGGACAGTGCTTCAATGATTTTCACACTCTAGTGCAATATTGAAGTGCCAGTGAAAGTGACACTAAAAATGTAGGCTATAAGAATATAAAATAATGAGTAAAAGTGAAAGAGACACAAATAACAGTAATAATAAGTGCCAGTGACAATGACAGTGAAAGTGACACTAAAATGTAGGCTAATAATGAGTAAAAGTGAAAGAGACACAAATAACAGTACAGTAAACCCTCACTCTTTCGGACTAATTGGGGGAGACCCCTGTCCGAAAGTGTCAAAAGTCCGAAAGGGCCGAGTCCGAATTCATACTTCAGCCTTTCAGACAAATCCGAAAGGCTGAAATAATGTCCGAAGTTTATAAGTCCGAATACACATTCACCTAACCAGACAAGTCCGAAACTCGGCTCTTTGGTCCGAATGCGATTTAATTTTTCTCAGCCTTTCGGACAAATCCGAAAGGCTGAAGCATGAGTCCGAAGTTAAATGTAGTCCGAAAGTGTAGTCCGAAAAGGACAGAGGTATTTTCTCAGCCTTTCGGACAAATCCGAAAGGCTGAACCATGAGTTCGAATTGAAATGCTTGTCCGAAAGCCTTGGAATTCCGAAAGTGTGAAGTACGAAAGAGCGAGGGTTTACTGTACTGTTGTTGTTGTTGTTCCCCAAGCTGCCTGGCCGAACAGCCCCAAGGCCCCGAGCAATTCCAAGGCCATAACCGAGTGCCCCCACAGAACCCTCCCCGCCGACCACTATAAAGCCTGGGTGACCGAAGCCACTCCATGGCGGGGAGCTGAGGAGGGTGCGGAAACGCCCGGGAAACCAAAGCCCCACCCAGGGCCCTGTGCCACTCAGCAATTATGAAGAGAAAGTTGAGGGGCAAGGGAAAAATGTGACGCTTTGGCTTCCAATCTTGGTAGATTGGGAGGTCAATCCACGGAAGAGACGCCGTCACTTGAGATCTAGAAAATATATAAGTTAAAGGAACAGTCAGAGTAAGCTATGGGTATGGCAGAGATTGCTCAGCTCTCACTCTGATAGACCAGCCCATCACCACGATAGACCAGCCCATCACCACTGTACTGTAATAATAAGTGCCTTCATAATAATATGAACAAGTGAAAGTGACATTAAAATCTATATTATAGCTTACCTAACAATAAATACTAGTGAAAATGACACCTATCGATTATCATAGTCCAGTGAAAGTGACACTAAAAATATGTAACAAATATAAGTACAGTAAACTTCCGTTAATCCGAAGGGCAGCGGACCGGCCCTCGTTCGGATTAGTGGATTTTTCGGATTATCGGACTTTACCCCTATGAACCTGTGTATTAATGGCCTGACGAAAACATTGAGGCATTAGGCCACCCAAATGACACACACACATATCATATGTTCATGAAATCACTTCAAAAGTTTACCATTGTCATTGTAGCCTATTACCTACTTCAAAACATTCAGATTAATGGTCAAAGGAATCTGCTGATATAAAAGTCTTCTTCTTCTTCTAAACACCATATGTCCGCATCGTCTACTAGCGAGTTTGTCTTGCTCTTGAAGATCAGATCAGATGTGGTTCGGGAAGTAATGCCTTAACAACGGCACTTCCCTGAGAGGTTCTTGTAATTTTCCTTTTGTGATTTTCCTTTTGTGACGTGCTCTGTTATATTATATTGTATTGAAAGCACCCTTGTCTTGTTGTCTTGAAAGCACCCTTGGGACACTCCGATCACTGAACTATAAATAGTAGCGTATCGGAACGTCCAAAGGTGCGTTTTCAAGCTCAAGACTGAATGCGCTTGCAGAAAATGCGGTGCAAGCCAGTAGCGCATCGGAGCGTACCAAGGATGCGTTCAAGAGCAAAACAAACTTTCTAGCAGACGATGTGGTGTTTACGTTTATATCAGTAGCTTCCTTTGACCATTAATCTGAATGTTTTGAAGTAGGTAATAGGCTACAATGACAATGGTAAACTTTTAAAGTGAATTCATGAACATATGATATGTGTGTGCTCCATTATGTGTCATTTGAGTGGACTAATGCCTCAAAAAGGGGACTTTGGGACTTCTTGAAATTCGGACCATCGGGTGAATTCGGATTTGGCCTCAAATTGAAAAATTCGGACTATTGGGAGATTCGAATCATCGGTCGTCGGATTAAAGGACTTTTACTGTACTGTACAAGTGAGACGCAAAAATATCTTTATAAGTAACTTTATTGAGTGAAAATTACATAATAATGATTATAATGGTAAAATAAACTAATAAAAACACTCAAATCGCTTCTCTGAATAATTGCGGGTGGTGCGACGAGTCCAGTAGTGCGTCGTAGCCGGGGCCCCAGCAAAACGTTTGGACGCGTTTAGGCACATACGAGCCAAAAGTTATCTCCACTAAAATCGCCATCACACCTGAATCAGTTGAGCTAGAGAGCTCTACTCAACGCCAGTCTACATATCAAAGTAAGGGCTACATTTTGACACATGTATGAATGTTCTAGCTATTGTATTAACGGAGATAGACCTTTGTTTACAGACATCGTTTTTTAGCCAGATCGCCCAGATACGAGCTCCGTCATTTAGAAAGGCAGCCCGGGCGGGAAGGGTTAATAATAATAACAATAATAATAATAAAATAATATCATAATAATAATAATAATAATAATAATAATAAAAATATTAATAAAGATAATACAAAACTAATACAGTACTGTACAGATAAACAACAATACAGTAATAACATTAATGAGAGAGAGAGAGAAAAAAAAAGGGAATAAGTACTGTATAATGACAGCAGCTGCCTGAATTGAGGTCACATCTAAAACTCTCACCTATTTGGTAATTACTGTAAGTCACAGTGAGGTATTTTTGAGGTATGAAGTATTTTATCAATTAAATATAAGGTTTTCCTTCCTCTCCTCCGGGTTGTCAAACCCGTAATATTACATATAGGCTCTCATGTCATTGACTACGGAACCACTGCTAAATATTAGGTTTTCCTTCATTCATTTCGGGTTGTCAGACCCATATTCTTATAATCATGACCACAACTACATTTATCCTGTAACATGTGTTCAGATGTGGTGCCATGAGAATTTTGTGAACTTCCGCAACCTGAACTACGCCCTGGAGGTTCGCAAGCAGCTAGTGCAGGTGTGTCATCGCTGTGGTATCACCATGGGGTCCTGTCAGCAGAACTTGGAGGCAGTGCGCAGGTATGAACAATCGAGGCAGTGTTAACAGCCAGTTATTACACCGTTTTTTCTAGCTTATAACTAATTCTGGCTAACAAGTTTAATCACATTTGTGCTAAATTTGACTATCAGTGGATGTAGTACGAATGAGAAGCGAGAGGACATTGGAAGGTTATTTGAAAGAAGGAAGTATGATGTGCTTGCACTGAATGAAACAAAGATGAAAGGAAAGAGAGAAATGGATTTTGGAAACGTGATAGGTAGAAAGTCTGGAGTCGATGATGGAGTCCGTGGGAATGAGGTAGTGGCTATTATTGTGAAGGAGGAGTTGAGAGAGTATGTAAAAGAGTGGAAAGAGGTGTCATCAAGGCTAATGTGGGTGCGAATGCGGTTTATAGGTGAAAGGTGGATATTTAGTAGTAGCCTCGGAGTATCCAACGTAGAGCTATATACTGTACTTATAGTATAATTCCGCTCCGTTCTGGAGCGGGCAATTATCGTAATCACTAGCGCGATTAAATCGATAACATCTAGAGTAGCACCTTACTCTCTCTACTAGGTACGTTGTACACACTTTCGAGGCCACTATTAGAAAAGGAAAAGATAAAATATTGATGAGAAAGAAAGAAAACTTCAAGAATCTTGCCCACTCCATCTGGCTCCCTACGCCGCTGTCATGGGCGCACCACCCCAGCCCAACTGGGCTGAAAGGGCATCTGTTTTCGCACTCCTCATATGTCAACACACGTTTTTTCTAGCTCCATATTTTGTGCCCTCCACACCTGTCGCCTACCCTTTTGGGTGAGTTGTGGGCCTTCTTTAAGGCACCTGAGGTTCTAGACAGATGATCCGTGATGTAGGCACGCCGAAAATGGGCTCTAATGTGTTTTAATTTGAGTAGGGCGTCGAAAACTGCTTGGTCACTATATTTTTGCATCTGCGCATGCGTCGCCCTTTGGTGACTGTCATTAGACCTTTGCCTTTTATTTTACTTCACTTGCAGTGGCTTAGTTTAGTCACCTGTTAGGTTCTCTTCATTTAGGGCTTATTGTCACTGCATTAGCTTTTGCTACTCATTTCGCGAAGTGCTGTCACACTATCGGAGTTTCCTAGGCTAGGCTACCTTGATGTCTGAGAGGGGGGCACAGTCCTCTTATTTCTCTTTCATTTAGCCTCCTCATAGGGTTTCCTTCCCTATTGAGGTCTTTTCCTGGCCCACATAGGCCTGGTGATGAGCCCTGGTTACCTCCGTTAGTGGGTCGCTATTCCGACTGTTTGTGTGGCCTAGTGTGCGAGGCCTAGCCTTAGTCAAAGGGGGGCTGTTGCTAAACACTGTTACCAGATCAGTCCGGCATATCATGCACGGCTTCTGGAAATCTAGGGAATGTGAAACCATCATCTTGGTATTTTTTGAGGTGGCAACAGTGTCAGCGTTCCTTATCTGGTTCGTCTGACGTATACCCCAGGATCCCCGCATATTATGCGGTCTATGGTGATCCTCTGATTGTTTGGCCGCTCTCTGCTAGTCTCTGCCGTCCGACATACTGGTCGTGCTAACAATCCTGCAAAACCCCGTTACACAGACGCTCCCACGTCTGCTGTGCTTGCCCGCCGCCGTTCACCGGCGTGCCTGAGGCCTAGACTATGGACCGCTCCGCACTGGGAGCGGCCTCTCAACCCCCGCTCCACTCAGGAACGGGGATTCCCCGATCCCAGTGCGGAGCGGGATGCTTTTACTACCTTATACAGAGGCTAGTGTGGGTTCCCAGTGCGGAGCGGGATGCTTTAACTACCTTATATAGAGGCTAGTTGGCCCGCTCCGCTCGTGGACGTTTCCGCCCGGTGCGCGGACTTTCCCTCCCTCTCGCCGGTACCTTCCCGCCCTGGGAGCGCGTCATTCCCGCCCATAAGCGTAAATCTCCCGCTCTGGAGCGGAAATTTCCCGCTCTGGAGCGGACTTGTGATGTCACTGCAGCTTCATTTCTACACTTCCTCATCGGTACCTCAAGGCCTTCAGGTATTATTCCCTCCTTTTTTAGGGGGGTAATGCAATGCTTTCATGGGAAGTGAAACTGTCTTTGGTCTACTCTGACCTGGTGTTTAAACTGCCACCTTCTCAGGTTAGGTAGTCAGACACTGTTGCCTCCTTTGCTTGCCTTGGCTTGCCACACTCCGGTTTTACTAACCCATCTTGGGGGGCACCAGTTTGGTCTGATACCAGCTCCTGAGACACCGTCTTCCCCTACATTGAACTCACCAATACCTTGAGATGTCTTTGCCTTCCACCCTCAAACGGTGCCGCAGGTCTCTAGGAAGGGCTGCACTCAGCCCGCTCCGCCCTGGTGCGTGGGTGACTCCCGCTCCAGGTTGGTCCTATGACTAGACACATTCTCTTACAAGGCCGCTCCCCTTTTTTACTGATATCTGCCTGACGTCCTTCACTGGTGTCTTAGGCATTGCAAAGCGGGACCCTTTAGGCCGCTCCGCTTCAGTTGGGAATGTTTTTTTTTTTATTACGTGCCTTTCTACTGGCATCTGGGTTAGGGCCACACTGGGCCCGTTCCGCCCTTGAGTGGGTTCTATCCTACTCTAGGTCGGGCCTATGCTTTGCCTCTCTTATTTTTACCCAAGGACACTCCCACGTCAGCTGTGATGCTCGACATTTCGGTTGGGACTCTTGGATGTCAATATCTGATATTTTTACCCAAGGACGCTCCCACGTCAGCTGTAATGCTAGACAATTCAGTTGGGACTCTTGGATGTTACTGGCCTTCCACCATTACTGGTATTAGTTGGCCGTGATATATAAAAGTCATGTGCGGTCTCAGATGGATTACTGTTCACCTCTGTGGGGTGGAAGTGGAGTGGTTGCATTGAGGCAGTTGGACAAAATTCAAAATACAGCTATTAGATTAATCAATAACCCTGCAATCACACAGGACCTTCCTACATTATCCATACGAAGAAACGTTGCATCCCTTGCATTATTCTACAGATATTTTCACAGCAATTGTTCCGAGGAACTTACTTCAATTGTGCCGCCTCTCCACATCTTTCCCCGTAGAACTAGGGCAGCTGAGAGCGCCCATGAATTTACACTTTCTCCTCCACAATGCAGAACTTCTGCTTATCAGAATTCATTTATCCCCAGAGCTACTACTCTTTGGAATTCACTTCCCTCGAATTGCTTTCCACAAACTTACAATCTACAAATGTTTAAATCCAGTTGTTACAAACATTTTATGAATGGAGGATGCCTTTAGGCACATGGACCTTTTTGTTTTATCTGTGTTTTTCCTTCCTCCGTTCATTGTCTCTTAAAAAAAAAAAAAAAAAAAAAAAAAAAACCTACAGGCCTCTGAAATTTGGCTACCCTACGCCCGCGGGGACTCTGCTCTGGAGCGGAGAATATCCTCTTTATTACCGAGGATGCTCCCACGTCAGCTGTACTGCTAGACTATTCTGATGGGACTCTTGGATGTTTTAACCTTCCACCCTTACTGATGCACCAGGGCTCTCGCATAAGACTGCATTACATCCGCCCCACCCTAGAGCGGGAATTCCCGCTCTAGGCCGAGTCTCTTCCATACTTCTACTGACTCCGTCCCGCTCCCTCACCTGTCCTATACCGCTCTCCACTCTGGGTCGGTCCTCGGTGGACTTTGCCTTGCCTCTGGATGGGACCTCAGTTGCAGTCGTTCATCTTACTACTGACCCCATCTCGCTCCCTCGCCTACCTAGGACTCCTGGGCCGCTCCTTCGGCATGCAAAGGACTCCGCTCTGAAGCGCAGCTTCCATTCCGCTCCAGAGCGGAGCGGACCATTCATCCTACATTCCGCTTCAGAGCGGATTTCCGCCCCAGAGCGGAGCGGACCATTCTGGACCACTCCACTCTGGGTTGGTGCTAGGGTGCTTTGCCTTGCCTCTGTATTGGGACTCAGTTGCAGTATTATTATTATCCTCTTCAATTATAAGGATTTTCATGCCTTCCTTCTGGGGCCTTGCACCTGCCCCTTGGTCTTTTCTGACCTGGGCTTTTCGTGGTTCTTTGCTCTTGCTGGTTCGCCTGCCTGACCTTCCGCATGGGGGGTCCCTCTTCACCCCTCACCACGCACAAGGGGGTGGGGGGGGGGGGGGATACTCACTTTCATGAAAGGTGCTCCATTTTCAAGGTGTAGTGAGCAGTTTTGTGCGTCTTTCTGCCCTTGTACCTGTTAAATTTCAGGAGTTTCTAAACGTTTTTTGGTGCATCCTACCATGCATTATACTCCGGTATAGCCCTCCTTTCGTTCGGAGGGCCCCCTTTTTCGTCATTCCCTTCCTAAACAAGGGAAGGGGGTACTCTCCTGTCACGGATTCAAGGGTTTTTAACAATTTTGTGCTTGCACACATTTCCTGTGCTTCGTACATGGGCCGTCGGTATCTTTTTACTTTCCGATTGCGCGGAGGATGTCCCTTCCTCACTGCTCACGCCATGGGTGTGCCCGTCCTGCCATGCCGATTGGACGTAGAGTGTGTCCTACCTATGGCTCAGGCTACAGCCGCGAGGGTTTTAACCCTCGGAGGTGTAGACCGTGTCTCATAGGTTTTGACCTTGGAGTCTCGTCCTCCATTCCCGGACACGACTGAGGCAAGGTCTCGCCTCTGCGCTACGTGGTCGGGGTTTGCTCTCTATGTCGAGGCCCACCTCCATAGGATGAGGGGGTATGTGCCATGCTTCCCCTTCCCTCGGATGTCTACAAGGCACCAGGCTGCCTTTCCTCCAGTGCCTCGTTCGGGCGTCCTTGCGATTTCCGAGGACGCCGAAACGACGGTGAGACGACTCTCTCCTTCACTATATCGCCGACGATCTCCGACTCCAACGTCCGGTTCATGCCATACATGTGGCTCCAGACAAGGCTCAGGAGGCCACTGCTGACGGTTGCCTCCATCCGCACCATGCTTATGTACATGGCGGTATTCTTGGGACGCTCTACTACCGTCCCTCCTGTATTACCTGTGGTAACTCTTCCACCTTTTTGTGGCCCACCTGCCTTCTTCACCTGCTCAACCTGTGGTTGCTGCTCCGGTTGTCCCTCCTCCCGCTCGCTCCCAGGCAGCATCGACGTCTGTTGTCATGCTACCTGAGTGTGGACTGGGACTGGTTGGTCGGCCTGTCCACGTTCCGTCCCTAGGGACGTTTAAGTTCCCTAAACCGTCGCTTCCCTTCCCTTTACGGGAAGCCGTCGTCGTGGGGGAACGTGGCGGCGTCCCGCCCGGAGCGAGCTCTTACGCTTGCACAAAGAGGGCTCCCTGTGCTTGGGAGTTGGCAGGTGCGGTTCAACGCCATTGGGCGCTTTCGGGTTTTGGCCCTGGACGTCCTGGTCCCTGAGGTGGTCGTCAGGGCTCATCCTATGGGGGCGGATCTCTAGTTTTTACTTACCGTCCTCGGGGGTCCCCCCCTCTGTATGTACCAAGTTCTGGTCGGGCTTTGCTCGACACGCCGTACGTGTCGACGTGCCTGCCCTGTCGGCCTAGCATAATATTTCAGTGCTGTACTTACATAGTATTTCTTTTACTGTTCATTGTGGCTGACGGACGGCATCGACTTCGGGGGTCGGTCGGAGGTGTTTTCTTCACCGCTCCCTCCGGTCGGCTGCGCCTCCGTGTCGTGCCTAGTCATGGCTTCATCCGGGGTCTCCCCTCTGTTTTGGGCCTGGTTCATTGCCCCTACGTTCTCTTTAGAACATATGCCGCAATCCTACTTCACATGAGAAGAGTACCCTGGGGCGGGATCACACGCTCCGGCAGCGCACTGCTCGCATGCTCTCCACCCTCTTAATGCGTCTGCACCTAGCTCGGCTTCACCTCAGGCTTCTTGGAGCACCGCCGGCTGGGTGGCTCGGGAAGGGTGGGGACCACTTCCGGCGAGTGCAACTGCGGCTCACTCTGGCCTTCAGAGCCTTTTGAGCTTTTTGATGTGCAAAGTCCTCCACAGGCTTAGAGGGTACCAGTGCTTCGTTTGGTTGTCCGCGCCCATCCAGCCGGCCCAAGCCTGGTCCGCTCGGCTGAAGCGGTGGTACCCGGGTCCAGTTCCCCTATCGATCTCCGATTTCCACTTGGTATCGATTGGTGTCCTAGGGCCCTCGTTAGCCTTCACATTGTGGATGTTGTGAGGCAGGGTGGATGCCTAAGTTTAGTCGATCTTTGAATGTCAAATCCTCTCCCCTGGATTAATTTTACATGGCAGGCTTACGGTTCTCACTAACACAGTTTTCCTTCTTGGTTAACTACACATCACGGACGCGACCATCGGTGGTGTTCGTGTTTCACTACCTCATTTGGTTAATAATGCGAAGCGTCCCAACATCTGCACCACACTTACGAACCGCCTGTCGGCCATTCGGGTACCGTTTGAGACTTTCACGGGGTTGGTCGTTCCTCCCTCGGACTTGGGTTCTTTATGCGAACCTGCTTTAGGCTTCGTCCATCCCCGCGTCAGATTCCTCCTCAGTGGTTTCTGGCGGAGGCTTTCAAAATGCTCTCGTCTGCCTCTTACGCTACTTACCCCACGCCTGAACACTTCCATGACGTGACACTGTTCCTTCTGGCTTTGGCGACGGGTGAAGGAGTCCCGGAGATGACTGCCAGGTCTAGGAACCGGCATTCCTTACGAAATTCGCCCGTCCTTGAGTCAGTTACTTTGGATCCGTCTGTTCGTTTGGTTGCTACAACCGTACGCGACACTCCCGTTTTAAAGCTTTTCCTGTACCAGCTTTTCAACGTGGTAGGGTTCATCATCCGTATTGCCCGGTTCACACCCTGCATCCGTATGTGTACTCGACCTGGCCAGTGTAGGGGTTGCCATTACGGGTGGCGCCTACGGCCAGTAGGAGACTAGGTCGACGTGCTGTGGGAATTCGCCTGTGTCGGATTCTTTGGGCCGGTAACCCTTACGTTCAGGACACCGCTCATGTTGTCCGTTCGTACGCTGCTACGTTCAGATTTTACATAATCTTTCTCGACCGAACGTTGCCGACACAGGGCTTTGGTCTTCCCCCACCACGTTTGTCACCTCCTTTCTGGCCATGTCCACGGGCAGGCCGGGACGTCCTGGTAGTGAGTTGGGCCAGCAGGTTCACTCAAGGTCTACCTGCAGCGTTCCTTCTGTCTCTTGTCCTTCTCCCTTCTTGTTCTTCCTTTATTGGGGGAGGGGGGGGGGGGATTGCACTATACCCATACTTGCACCTAAGTTTAACACTCAAAGAGCGGGTGGTAAGGTTTTTTACACCGAGCCGCTCAGCAGGCATATTCCCGAAATATTCGCTCACTTTCACTTGTCCTAGCGCCGTAACTATAGCTCCGAGGCGAACGAAACTTTCATTTTTGGAACCACCAACTCTTCGTCTCCCCATAGAAGTCTATTCAGTATGTTGGAGCGAGTGTGAAGGGAGGGAGGATGTGAGGAAGAGGAGGTACTTTTCTGGTCATTTCCCGGGCGCGTTCGAATGCGTTCGCCTTAGCCTGACTTCGGTCTCCCGCGCCTCGACTTTGACTGTCTATTCCTTGTTTATCTGTATTATCCTTGTTTCTGTATTCTCTCTCTCTCTCTTCCTCACCCGTATTATCTTTATTATTTTCATTTATCCCTCTATTCCTTCGTTATCTGTACTTATTCTCCTTGTTTCTCTCTCTCTCTCTCTCTCTCGTTCTCCCTCTCGCGCGCTCTCTCTCTCTCTCTCTTCCTCACCCGTATTTCCTTTTATCCCTCTATTCCTTCGTTATCTGTACTTATTCTCCTTGTTTCTCTCTCTCTCTCTCTCTCTTGTTCTCCCTCTCGCGCGCTCTCTCTCTCTCTTCCTCACCCGTATTTTCTTTTATCCCTCTATTCCTTCGTTATCTGTACTTATTCTCCTTGTTTCTCTCTCTCTCGCTCGCCTTATTTGCAGGAAATATTTTTTGTTTATATAAAATATTATTTCAACACGTTTCCAAAACCACCCAAAGGGGTAGTGTTGTCGACTCATTTTTTTTTTTGTGGTGTTCCCAGGAGGTGTAATCCACATTTTTTTGGTGATTGAGGTAGGCAAAAGGCAGTTATGTGATTGAGGTAGGTAAAAGGCAGTTATGTGATTGAGGTAGGCAAAAGGCAGAACTGCCTATAGCGAGTGTATGAATGTATGTATGAATGAATAATAATAATAATAATAATAAGCATGTTACTTATTTCTCATAAGCGCCAATTTTTCCGAAGAATTCACTAGCGCTCGAAAAGAGAAAGAAAAAAGAAAAAAAATCAATGCATCAAAAGAAGGCTCATATACAACACACATTTAACAATCACTAGCAGTGGCAAAATAGCCTAAACTCTATAGCCATCTGTCATGACACCTCTCTCAAGATCATAGCTTCTCTCAAAGAGAAAAGTCTTAAGTTGTCTCTTGAAGCATTCAACAGAACTCAGTTGTCTCATGGACAGCGGCAACCTGTTATACAACCTCGGAGCCATGTAGGAGAATGACCTCTCAAAGAAAGAAGACTGCTGGAAAGCCCTTGGTTCATCAAGACGAAAAGGGTCATTGTCATGACGCACAACTACACCATGGTGTGCCGGTGGGCGCCTGAGCAGCTCCGCAAGGTACCTAGGCTCACCAAATTTGAGAACCTTAAAAGTCACCAAACACAACTTAAATTCTATTCTTGCTCTTACTGGCAGCCAGTGCAGTTCTATGTGAAGAGATGTAGTAGGAGTTCTAGGTGGAACACCAAAAATTAGTCTTGCGGCCCTGTTAAGAACAGACTGAACTTTCTTCAAAATATAATTTGGAAGACCCACCAACAGGGCATTGCAATAATCAACACGAGAGAAGACCAATGAGTGAACCAACGTCAGGAGGCAACGTCTGGTTATAAACGGCTTCACCAAATAGAGATTTCTGATGTGCAAGTAACAACTTTTAACTATCTTAACTAGCTTTGCGCAGTGGCAGTATCGTAACCAATGAGGTTTAGTTTTCCGAGTGACGTATCTGCTACTGCTGAAGGCCCAAAACACGGTTAAAGTTTTCACATTTCATCTTTGCCTAGTACTTGCGACACCTCGGTTGGGTTACCTTCTTTGGAAGGTAATCAAGTCGTACCCCACCTGCTCGTGGTGACCTCGCAAACACCCATTTCTATTTATTTTTTCCATTTATTCTTTTTTCAAGATAGGGTGACACAAACGGGGGCGGCGCTACCTGGGTTTATCCCAGGTAGTAGTTTAATTTTACTCTAAATTTTATTAAGTGTTTTGTATATTATTAATTGTAGGCTACATAAATATAAACAATGGCCGGCCAAGGCAAACGGAGGCAGAGTTTATTGGGAGATGAAGAGAGCTATGAGTTTGAGGGATTTCTGGCAGAGGGTGGTGAAGTGGAGGATCAATTGACTGTAGTGAAGAGACAGATGATGGGTCTGTTAAGATGGAAGGGAGTTATGGAGAATTGGAGGAGAGATATAGGTGTGAAGGTGGAGTCACTGACAGAAATATGTGGAGCCAGTTCAGTAGCAACTGCAGATGGGCCATTAATTGCTAACCTAGATGCAGTGATAAGGAAAGTAGATGAGCTGGAGGCAGAGAACATGGCACTTAAGGAGCAGCTAAAGGAGTATGAGGGCCATTTAAGTGAGAAAGTAAAGGGAGTAATAAGTGAGGAGAAAGATGAGTGGACAAGGGTGGGGAATGCTAAGGTGGATGCATTGGAAGAAATCATGAAGGAGCAGGTGGAAGAGAGAGAAAAAGAGAAAAGAGAGTTTGAGAAGAATGTAGTGCAGGTTTTGAAGAGCAAGGAAAAGGTAGTGAGGGAAACAGCGGAGACCAAAAAGGAGCCGACCAAACGCACCACTGAGGTGGTAGATGGTGGAAAGAAAAAAACTGTCTGGGACCATCAGGTCCTGGTAGTGAAGCCAAAAGACCGATCCTCCGAGCCAGTAAGCCCACCAGATACAAAGGCAATCGAGACTGCTTTGGCTTCGGTTCCGGTTAACAAGTTAACTAGAACTGAGTCAGGTGTACTGGTGGTACGACTTCCATCCAAGAAAGCCAAAGAAGATGCAGGAAGGGCCATCAATCAGTATTTGGGGGTGGACAGTGCCTTCAGTGTCTCCGAACCAAAGAAGATGATGCCAAAAATGACTCTGGTAGGCATTGCTAATGACGCTGAGGATAATGAGATCATTCCCAGCATCCTCAACAAGAACCCAAGAATAAAGTCCCTGGTCGACGATGGCTTAGCTATGAATTTGCTATTCACTAAGCAAAAGAGTGATGCACACACTAAGATTGCGGTAGTAAAAATGTCACCTGAAATACGCTCTTCCATTGTGGATGATGGCAATTCTGTGTATGTTGGACTTGTGAGATGTCGTGCATACGATCGCTTCTGGGTAACACAATGTTACCATTGCCAGGGCTTTGGTCATACCAGTGACAGGTGTTATCGGAAAAATGAGGATCCAAAATGCAACTTCTGTGCTGGTACTCATAACTCAAAAGACTGCACCAACAAGACTTCCCCCAAATGTATAAATTGTATGAGCTCCACATCAGTTACGGAGCCGCCAAATCATTTCGCCTCAAGTAGAAATTGTCCTCTAATGACAGCTCAGAGAAATAAAGTTATTGAGAACACCGATTTTGTAGGTTCAAAAAACTGAAAAATGCACATGGGAGCCGGTTGAAACTGGGTCTGTTGAATGTTCGTTCCTTGCGTAACAAAATGGATCATATTTGCGAGATCTTGGATGAACGTAACCTTGATGTATTATGTCTCACTGAGACCTGGTTGTTCGAGTCAGATCTGAATATTATCCAGGCGGCATTGCCTAAAACCCATTCCATAATAAATGTTCCTAGGCCTAGGGGAGATCATCCGGGTGGTGGAGTGGCAGTTGTCTACTCCACATCTCTGGTGAATATCTTGCAAATAAGCCATAACCCAGCCCCTCTTTATTATGAACTGTTGGAAGTGGAAATAAAACTCCATCAACAAATTCTAAGAATGGCAGTTGTCTATAGGCCTGGCCATCGTGGCACAGATAGGGGTTTTATGGAAGAGTTTGGGCAGTTTCTCGAGGAATTTTCTGCTAAAACTGGAAGACTTTTGATGTGTGGAGATTTTAATTACTGGGTTGACAGCCCTCATCTGAAGCCATTCTCTCCTGAGTTCCTTGAGTTGACTGATCAGAACAATTTTGTAAACCATGTGTCCCACCCAACTCATATCTTAGGACACACCCTTGACTTGGTTTTCTCTCCTGTGGGTTGTGGTGGTGTTCTGGATGTTGATGTTGAGAATGCTGACCCTAATACCTCTGATCATGCTTTGATTACTTTCAGCTTTGATTTCCCTAAGCCACTCACACATGAAAAAGTAATCAGATTTAGAAATTATAAAAATGCAGACCTAAATTTGGCTAGCAGTGAAGTAAAACAGTACTTGGGAAGTATTGATACTTCCAACCTTACTTCAGATGAGCTGGTGAAGGTACATGGAAATGCACTTAAATTAGTGTTCGATCATCACTGTCCAGAAGTAGAGAAGAAAATCATAGTACGAGATGATTCGCCCTGGTATAGCACTCGAGTTAAATTTCTTAGAAGAGCGCGTAGAAGAGCTGAACGTGAATGGCGGAAAAATAAAACAGACTCTACATGGTTGCAATACCTGTCAGCCAGAAGAGCTGTGGTCTACAAAATCAAAGATGAAAAGAAAGTGTATTATCAGGGAAAAGTTGACTCGTGTGGTAACGACCAGAGGAGGTTGGCTTCAATTGTAAACAGTTTACTTGGAAAAACAAGAGTCAGCTTAAGACCTTCTGTACCTGATGCCGAGTTGGCTGCCAACTTTGTGGCATTTTTTGCTGGCAAGATAACTCGCATAAGACAGGAATTGGATGATGCTTCTGTTGGTGAAGAACTTTCAGTTGTACTCCAACCCCGACACATTCCTAACAATGTCCTCTCATCCTTTCACTCAGTAGAGGTGGACATGATCTCGTCCTACATAAGAAACCTCAATAAAACATTTTGCCCGTTGGATCCCATAAATGTTTCCAAGCTACCAAGAGTCTATGATCACACAGTTGAGTTTATTTCCAAAATAATTAATAAGTGCTTCTCTGAAGGTAGCTTCCCACATTCTGAAAAGCATGCACTACTCCGACCTACTCTAAAGAAACCTGGACTTGATGTTGAGAACATGTTGAACTATCGTCCTGTCTCCAACCTGTCCTTCATATCAAAGATATTAGAGTGTGCAATACTTGACCAATTACAACCACTACTTCAGCAGAATGAAACTATCCCAATTTTTCAGTCTGCTTACCGACAGCATCATTCAACTGAAACAGCATTGATTAGAGTACATAATGATCTAGTTGAGAACATTTGCAATGGTGTGGCCTCACTATTGGTCTTGCTTGATCTCTCTGCGGCTTTTGACACAGTGGATCACGAGTTGTTATTGAGTGATCTTTATGATTGTGGTGTGCGTGACTCCGCTCTCTTGCTTCTTGGGTCGTACTTGTCAGGTAGATCCCAGAGTGTGATGGTAAATCAAGTGGTCTCGGACTCGACACCCCTGCAGTATGGTGTTCCGCAGGGATCAGTTTTGGGTCCTATCCTATTTATAATTTATATTAGCAGTTTGTCTCTTCTGCTTCGTGCACATAATGTCACCTTTCACTTTTATGCAGATGACACCCAGATTTATGTGAGAATCACAAATATAGTTGATATACGGAGTAAGATGGAATTGTTGATGTCTGATATCAAGAAGTGGATGAGAGCGAGAAAACTTAAACTAAATGATGGTAAAACTGATATTCTCATCATCCGAGGAAATAGAAGAGCTGATGATATGGTAGGTGCCCTCTCCATCAATGTGGGTGGATCTCAGCTGCGACCGGCCAACTCTGTTCGAAATCTGGGTGTATATGTGAACTCCCGATTAGATTTCAAAGAGCATGTAAACCAGATAGTTAAAAGTTGTTACTTGCACATCAGAAATCTCTATTTGGTGAAGCCGTTTATAACCAGACGTTGCCTCCTGACGTTGGTTCACTCATTGGTCTTCTCTCGTGTTGATTATTGCAATGCCCTGTTGGTGGGTCTTCCAAATTATATTTTGAGGAAAGTTCAGTCTGTTCTTAACAGGGCCGCAAGACTAATTTTTGGTGTTCCACCTAGAACTCCTACTACATCTCTTCACATAGAACTGCACTGGCTGCCAGTAAGAGCAAGAATAGAATTTAAGTTGTGTTTGGTGACTTTTAAGGTTCTCAAATTTGGTGAGCCTAGGTACCTTGCGGAGCTGCTCAGGCGCCCACCGGCACACCATGGTGTAGTTGTGCGTCATGACAATGACCCTTTTCGTCTTGATGAACCAAGGGCTTTCCAGCAGTCTTCTTTCTTTGAGAGGTCATTCTCCTACATGGCTCCGAGGTTGTATAACAGGTTGCCGCTGTCCATGAGACAACTGAGTTCTGTTGAATGCTTCAAGAGACAACTTAAGACTTTTCTCTTTGAGAGAAGCTATGATCTTGAGAGAGGTGTCATGACAGATGGCTATAGAGTTTAGGCTATTTTGCCACTGCTAGTGATTGTTAAATGTGTGTTGTATATGAGCCTTCTTTTGATGCATTGATTTTTGTTCTTTTTTCTTTCTCTTTTCGAGCGCTAGTGAATTCTTCGGAAAAATTGGCGCTTATGAGAAATAAGTAACATGCTTATTATTATTATTATTATTATCTGGTTTACATGCTCTTTGAAATCTAATCGGGAGTTCACATATACACCCAGATTTCGAACAGAGTTGGCCGGTCGCAGCTGAGATCCAC
Source organism: Paralithodes platypus (assembly GCA_032716605.1). NCBI lineage: Eukaryota > Metazoa > Arthropoda > Malacostraca > Decapoda > Lithodidae > Paralithodes > Paralithodes platypus. The sequence continues at coordinate 24,737,554 of CM064489.1, read as the reverse complement.
CCACATTGATGGAGAGGGCACCTACCATATCATCAGCTCTTCTATTTCCTCGGATGATGAGAATATCAGTTTTACCATCATTTAGTTTAAGTTTTCTCGCTCTCATCCACTTCTTGATATCAGACATCAACAATTCCATCTTACTCCGTATATCAACTATATTTGTGATTCTCACATAAATCTGGGTGTCATCTGCATAAAAGTGAAAGGTGACATTATGTGCACGAAGCAGAAGAGACAAACTGCTAATATAAATTATAAATAGGATAGGACCCAAAACTGATCCCTGCGGAACACCATACTGCAGGGGTGTCGAGTCCGAGACCACTTGATTTACCATCACACTCTGGGATCTACCTGACAAGTACGACCCAAGAAGCAAGAGAGCGGAGTCACGCACACCACAATCATAAAGATCACTCAATAACAACTCATGATCCACTGTGTCAAAAGCCGCAGAGAGATCAAGCAAGACCAATAGTGAGGCCACACCATTGCAAATGTTCTCAACTAGATCATTATGTACTCTAATCAATGCTGTTTCAGTTGAATGATGCTGTCGGTAAGCAGACTGAAAAATTGGGATAGTTTCATTCTGCTGAAGTAGTGGTTGTAATTGGTCAAGTATTGCACGCTCTAATATCTTTGATATGAAGGACAGGTTGGAGACAGGACGATAGTTCAACATGTTCTCAACATCAAGTCCAGGTTTCTTTAGAGTAGGTCGGAGTAGTGCATGCTTTTCAGAATGTGGGAAGCTACCTTCAGAGAAGCACTTATTAATTATTTTGGAAATAAACTCAACTGTGTGATCATAGACTCTTGGTAGCTTGGAAACATTTATGGGATCCAACGGGCAAATTTTTTTATTGAGGTTTCTTATGTAGGACGAGATCATGTCCACCTCTACTGAGTGAAAGGATGAGAGGACATTATTAGGAATGTGTCGGGGTTGGAGTGCAACTGAAAGTTCTTCACCAACAGAAGCATCATCCAATTCTTGTCTTATGCGAGTTATCTTGCCAGCAAAAAATGCCACAAAGTTGGCAGCCAACTCGGCATCAGGTACAGAAGGTCTTAAGCTGACTCTTGTTTTTCCAAGTAAACTGTTTACAATTGAAGCCAACCTCCTCTGGTCGTTACCACACGAGTCAACTTTTCCCTGATAATACACTTTCTTTTCATCTTTGATTTTGTAGACCACAGCTCTTCTGGCTGACAGGTATTGCAACCATGTAGAGTCTGTTTTATTTTTCCGCCATTCACGTTCAGCTCTTCTACGCGCTCTTCTAAGAAATTTAACTCGAGTGCTATACCAGGGCGAATCATCTCGTACTGACATGTAATGACATGGATGTATGAGGTGGACCAAGAACCAGATGGATGGATGAGATTCGAAACTTATGGATGTAATGGGTGATGTTGCTGAGGATGATGAATGCACTTGTGTTTGGGTAGTGTGCTATTCCACCATATGAATGATTGAATGACATGAATTCATGAGGTACTTTGAAATAGATGAATGAATGATTGAATGAATGAATTATTGAATGACATGAATTCATGAGGTACTTTGAAATAGATGAATGAATGATTGAATGAATGATTGAATGACATGAATTCATGAGGTACTTTGAAATAGATGAATGAATGATTGAATTACATGAATTCATGAGGTACTTTGAAATAGATGAATGAATGATTGAATGAATGAATTATTGAATGACATGAATTCATGAGGTACTTTGAAATAGATGAATGAATGATTGAATGACATGAATTCATGAGGTACTTTGAAATAGATGAATGAATGATTGAATGAATGAATTATTGAATGACATGAATTCATGAGGTACTTTGAAATAGATGAATGAATGATTGAATGAATGATTGAATGACATGAATTCATGAGGTACTTTGAAATAGATGAATGAATGATTGAATGAAGTTATGAATGATTGGCAAGAAGGGAGGAGGTTAGAAGTGTTCCAGTGTGTGGTACTCGGTGTAGCAAGGAATAGGACAGAGTCCCACATCACACCGACTACACTTGGACGCGACTTCCCTCCTTCTTCGGGGTCTCCTTGTCGTGTGACTGCAGACGTGGCACACCTTCTTTCCGGCCTGCCGGCCAGCTTCAACTTGTGCAGGTGTGCGGTCTACAGCCACAAGCCTGTTGGTCGCGAGGTAGTCCCGGCACTCAAGGCGGCTGGGCAAATCCACGATCGCCCTCGGAACTGGTGGTGCACGTGTGGTTCCGTGCTTACGGAGGATGGCCTCGATGATGTCCTTGGAGAACAGCCTTACAGAGCTCCTCTTTCCTGTGTGCGTCATCCACAGGTTGTATGCGTTGGGACAGTGACATCAAGAAGATGGAGTACGACCTTCTTGTACCATTTACAGGTCTTCCTAAGGCAGTCAACAGCAGTGATCTGCATATCACTCTTGTCCACCAACCGCATGTTCACATTATACTCCAGGACAGCGTCAGGTTTGGAGATAACAACTACAGTCCTGTTGCCTGTGACACGGTCCTGCTGGTATCTCCTCTTCCCGCTATCTCGCAATGCGGACTTGTGGTAGGTGGAGAGGACATTGACAGGCTTTGTGTCGTGCCAACAAATAGCCAGTATTTATTAGTGGCCCCTCCATCATTGACGAACATGCCTATTACATAAGGCATCCTCTTCAAACACTAATCCGCCGTAGTTTTGAATCTACCGCGCAGAGCATTTAAAAACTGAGGAGCCTTCATCATGAGCGCACGCGACCTCACTCATGGCTTCAGTCATTATGAATTGGGTTCTCACTACGAAAAAACTTCGTAAAAAATAAAAATAAAAAGAAAATAAGAATAACTATCCAATAAGCTTTCCATCATATCGTGGATGTACTTGTGTGGATTTCTGACCAGACGCTGATTCAGGCGTCATTCTTCCTTCTCTGCTCTGCGCTCAGCCCGCCCGGACGTGCCTCCCCACGCTCCGCTGGTTCCGCATTCGTTGCGTCCCTAGTGAGTTTTTTCTCATTTGTTTACTCCAGGATGTATCGAGTAAGGTTAGGATAGGCGTAGCAGGAGTGTCCTGGGCTGGTTGCCCGCAGTGCAGTGTATTTTGGGTCGAGTGTATGGGGCATCTATTTCGGATGTACCCTCGTGGTCACGTTGTGGACATGTGAACTTTTTCACAGTTGAGTTAGTTTGTGATGCAGGCGGGTTTCACTACGCGTTAATTATTGCTGCCTTTTATCTTTCTGATGAGGTAAGCTGTGTTTTCTGACGTTCCCAGCGTATTTTTCTTCACTTAGTGAAGTTTTTTCTGGGTCCCGAGTCAGTCTTCCCTGGGTTGGAAGTTATTGCTCGGTGGTGTGTTGGCGGTGGTTCCTGTTGTGATATTTCCAGTGTGTGTATATTTCAACTGTTTTTATGCCGTCTGCCTAGGCCTAGCCAGCCGCTCGTAGCTTTGCCACATGTACTAGTGTTATTATTTATTATTTATAAATATGCCCTACTGTGTCATGTGTATCCGGGTTTTAGTTGTGTATTGGCTAATTCCTCGGACTATAATTGTTTCCTGGTTTAGTTGTGTATTGGCTAATTCCACGGATTATGTTGTGACCTTGGGTTAGCCGTGCGTGGCTATCCTCGTGTCGTGTGTTGTTCAGATGGTATCTGTTCAGGGTGGGTTTCCTTCCGGCAGGTTTTTTCTCGGTTTCACCGTGAAAAAATCCTGGCCGAGAGCAGTGTTGGGCCACACGTGGTTGTTGACACTGGCTTTTATCCCCGGCGGGTGGGGTGTCTGTGGCTCTCCAGGACTGCGTCTCTGTGGGTGCCTGGTTTCAGGCCTCCTTTGATTCCCGGCGGGATGGCTGTACCCATCCATATAAAACGGCGTCCTTGTGGACATACGTTTTAGGAGTTTTTTCTACCTGGTTTTACGACAACCACATGAAAAAACCTAGCTGTTGTTTAGGCTTTCCTCCCCGGCGATCTTTTACAAAGAAGCGGGGACAGGAACTTATGGGGTTAACTTTTAAAACTTCTCACCCGGCGGGTGCACCTGGGTAGGGTGAGATGAACGACTTAGGTCTTCCAGTTAGTTAACCGATCCATTATAGTGATACTCTGTGTATCGCTGCCTTTACTATTTACGGCGATTGAAGGTTCAATTAGGTTATATATCGATTCTCACACCCGGCGGGTGCTCCTAGGTGGAGGAATTAAGGAATTTTACAAAATTCATTTTAACCTATTTAATTTAGTGATACTATCAGGTATCGCCGCCTTCGATCTTACGGCGATCTTTTGGGACAATTCGTTAAACATTAGATCTCGTATCATCCTGCCCTGGGCTATTCTACTATAATAATTCAAGGGCCGGCGTCTTTTTGGGGGGTTGCTTTGTTACAAACTTGAATCTTGAGACAGTCACCTCCTCCGAGAGACTATAAGTGCCATGCTGGACCATTATATCAGAGGGTATTCTTCACTTTCTTTAGCAAAAGATTTGTTTAGACTTTACACCCCGCCGCGTGGCGAGATGTGTTAGTTGTGTCTTTGCATCTCGTTACCCGGCGGGTTATTAACACTGGTGTGCGATCATGTTGGATTACCCTTATGAGCATTAATTCCTGGAAATTTTCTTGTTTTTTCCAGAGCTGAGCTCCGGCGGACCAATACAGACCCGGCGGTAGTTTTCACCCACCAGTCTCTGTCATGGCTACCGTGGCCCCAGTTTTTGCCCTGTGCATTACCCCTACTTGTGCTGGTATCCCTATTTTTGCACACACCCTTTGCATAAGGTGTGTTAAATGTCTAGACCGTTCAAGGGGTCTCTGGGTGATGCATAATTGTTCCTTTTGTTCTCAATTAGCTGCTAAAGTCCTTTGTGATAACGATAAGACTGCGGCGGTAGCGTTGAGAGAGGTTCGACAACAAATGTCGGCCTACACTACCATTGTCGCGCATAAGTCACTTCAATGTGACAACGTCCCACTTTGGGATAGATTGCTGTCAGAACACCCTCCCCCTAAACGTTCCTCTAGAGTCACGAGTGTTAAGCCGACGGAGACTAGTCAGGGTTCTGTATCGTCTGCGACTACAACTAAACGCCCGAGAGAGCCTACACCCCCGGCATCCGCCTCCTCGTCGCAGGCGAGATCTAGGTCAAGGTCACCTCTCAGACAACAGTCTTCTAGTCGGGCCTCTTCGCCGGAGAGTAAGAAGAGTAAGACGGAAGATTCCACCAGTGGTCACGGCGGAGATTCTTCCAGATCTAAGACTAGTTCGCGGTTACACCGCAGCCATAAATCCTCCAAAAAGGATTCACATCGGAAGTCCTCTCGACATTCCCCTAAGTCTAGTGCATCTCATCGTACCTCTACACCTGACAAAGTTTGTGTTAGGGCCTCTGAGTCCAGTGCAGCACCTGTCCCTAAAGAGGAGTTGCCAATTAATATTTTAACCCTGGAAATGGAAAGTTCAGGAGGGTCAATAATTGAGAATGTTTCAGACTCTCAAGAGAGCGTAGGCCAGGGCCTTGGTGTTTGGCGGTTTGCCCAACCACGGTCTGACCACCCACGTCCGACTCATACGAGTCACACAGTAGCCGACGTCCACAGGGACGCGGCGACCCCATCCTCTATCCCAGACTTATCTTGGAAACAAGGTACCCCTGCCTCGGCGGGGTCTTCTCAGGAGGATCGGGAGGAAAAAGACGAAGTTTCAATAATTTCGGATATGGAAGGACAAGGGTCAGGCTCAGGCTTGGACGCCGCAAGAGATAATAATGATTCTCCTATAAGTTCTTCATCTAACCAGTTTGTTACAGCACAAGAAATTGATGGGTTGCTTACTCATGCTTTATCTAAATTTTTTGGTCAGCAACAAGAAAACCCCACAATGGAATTGGGGGCTCCCTCGACAAGCTCTACGGTACGGCCTCTGATGACGTCAATTGATTTATCTAAGATTCCTAACCCTCCTACTCTGTCACCTGCACGGAGCACTAAGCCTGCCACGGCGGCATTGACAACTTCAAATGTCAGGGTCATAACGGATGTTAATCCACCCCCTCTAGACAAAGCACCTCTTAGAAAGGTAGCTATGCCCCTCCTTTATGGGCCAGACGAGTCATGGGTTCTTTTGAACTCCTCTAAACCAGAGCTTGCCCAACCTACCTTGTCAGGGGAACTCCCGGTACCGCGTGAGTGGTTTATCCAGGGCAACAAGTAAAAGAAATTAAGGGCCATGGATGCCTTAGGTAATGTTCTGGACGTAAACATTAAGGCTATACCTAGTTATTATCACCAGGATTATTTTGTGTATGCTTCTAAGCCTGCTTTACCCCCTGCCTCAGCTTTAAAACTATTTTCAGACTGGTCTAAGCTGGATGGGTTTAATGATATTAAGACTCTGTCAGCTCTTACTCCTGAACTAGATTTACGGACCGTCACAGACGACGCAGCTAATCCAGTTTTGAAGGTGGGACAGTTGGGTCCAGGACCTTGGGTGGATTGGGAGGTAGAGGCTCAAAACTTTGCAACCACTTTCACTTCTAAATCTTCCCACCAGATCCCTCAGGACTCACATTCATGGTTTTCCATGCCGGTGGGTTCTGCCGGCGGAGTCCCGGCGGCTTTGTTTGCATTCCTAGCTGCCCCTAAGATTAATCTTTGTGAACTGAAGGACCCGTTCACTACCCCTACCCCTACTCACCTAGACAGAGAATTTAGGCTACGAGGAAAAGCTTTTCGCCTGTTTTCACAGTACATAGTACAGTATCTCAGCAGGTGGCTAAGTCTTTACTACGATCTACTCAGGCAATCGCAGACGCGGATGCTCGAAGATCGGTTGAGTTATCCCGGCGACTGATTCTTCAGTCGTCAATCCAATCCTTAGGTGACATACGCACCGCCTTGCTTGAGGCGGTGCGAGCACGACAAGATCTTAGGATGTCGTTAGTTCGCAAGCTACCTGAGCGCATTGCTAACCAGGTGGTGATGTCACCAGTACTTACCCCTTCTTTAATGTCCCCTGAAGTATGGCGAACGGTGTTCAATATGGCACAGGCCGTTAAGCACAGTCCCACCCCTTCTAAGAAACCTGCATTTAACTTCCCCAAACCCAGGCCTACTACTAAAGCCCAGCCAGGGGGATCTAAACCATTTCTTCCGCCTAAGTCCTCCCACTCCCCCCAGGGTCAGTACAGGCATAGACAGAATAGGTTTTCAGGTCAGAGAGGACGCGGCCAAAATAAACCAGGTCAGGGCCAGTCTTCGACCAACACCAGCCAGCCGGCGAAGCGGCCAGCACCAACCCCACCATCAAAAAAACTAAAGTCTCTCTCACTCCCGGCGCCTACCTTAAGGCCGGAGGAACCGAGGGTAGTACAGCCGGCGAACCCTTGTCTGCTAACTGGGTCGTTCCGAACGTGTCACCAAGCATGGCCGTTAAACACTTGGGCACGGATGGTGGCACGCAAAGGCATCACTTGGCAGTGGCTCCGGCGACCTCGATTACGTCAGCCGACAACGGCGAATTTTGTTTCTTTAGAGGTGGAGTCACTAGCCCAGGAAATGATTGCCAAGAATGTCATCATCCCGGTCCCCCCAAATTACCCTGTATTCACGTCCAAACTATTTTTGGTTCCCAAAAGGGACAGTGTTCAGATGAGGCCGGTCGTAGACCTGTCTTATCTGAATCTTCACATTCACAACGAATCTTTCAGAATGTTAACAGTACACCAAATCAGGCTAACACTTCCGCCGGGAGGTTGGATGTGTTCACTAGACCTGACAGACGCCTATTGGCACGTATCGGTCAACAAAAGATTTCAAAGGTTTTTGGCCTTACGGATCAGGCACCAAAATTTTGTTTTTCAGAGGATGCCGTTCGGTTTGAACCTAGCACCTCGATTATTCACAAAACTAGTCCGGCAAGCCCTGATGCCATTGTTAAAACAAGGGATCAGAGTGTTGTGGTATCTGGACGACTGGCTGGTGGTGGCAGAGACACAACAATTATGCATAAAACATGTCAATATCATTTTGAATCATGTCAAAACTCTAGGCTTCAAGGTAAATCTGGTAAAGTCAAACCTTGTTCCCTCACGAGTAATTCAGTGGATAGGGCTGGTCTGGGACACCGCCGCTCTCACTCTGAGTCAGAGTGTGGACAATCGCAACAGGTTTCGCAGGAAACTGTTCAGGTTTCTTCACAGTCTGACTACGACACGGAGGGTCTGGGAGTCTCTGGTCGGCTCTCTCAACTGGATTCAACTAACTGTCAAGTTGGGCCGGTTGAAAGTAAAACGATTAATATTGAAAGGCAACAAATATTTCCCGCTCTTACCGGCGGGAAAATTATGGCCCATCCCGAAATTAATCCACACCTTGCTAGCGGTCTGGGCGAAGAGGGAAACATTGCACTCAATAATGTCATGGACCTCTCCTCCACCAACGGTATGGGTAGACACGGATGCGTCAGGCACAATAGGTTGGGGATTTCAGTCAAATCAGGGGCACCAGGGTCAGGGGCTTTGGTCCCACTTAGAAATCTCGCACATCAATGTCAAAGAATTACTAGTCCCCTTATATTTCCTTCAGGCTCACGGCCCGGCGTTACGGGACAAGTCGGTGGCCTTCAGAATGGACAATCTGAATGCAGTCCACTGTATTCAGAAACAAGGGTCAACGAGGTCAAGGAAGTTGCTAAACGTGTCAGAAGAGATTTTTGCTCTAGCCAACAGTCTAGATATTTATCTGCACGCTTCTTATCTCCCAGGCGTAGCGAACGTCTGGGCAGACGCTCTATCCCGGCGACAGAGCACGACAGTAGAATGGGAGCTCAAGCAACCCAATTTCAACCTAATGATTGCAGAGCTCTCCCATCCACAAGTGGATCTTTTTGCGTCCGAGGAGACTCACAAACTCCATCTATACCTCACCCGCCGGGCGAAAACGCCGGCAGGGGGGCCAAACGCCCTAGTGACAGACTGGAACAGATGGAGCTCCATCTATCTGTTTCCGCCGCCAGATGCGTCACTAATGTGCCACGTAGTGAACAAACTACGAGATTATCGAGGCTTAGTCTCGCTAATCGCGCCACTGTGGCCGGCGCAGTTGTGGTACCAGCAATTGAAAATGTGGTGCCCGGACCCGGTATCGCTCCCGGTCGGGTATTTCCACTTAGACGCGATTGGCAACCTCGCGACCTCGCTGACTTTTGCGTTATGGACATTCAGGAGGCCAAGTGGCTAGCACCATACGGTAGAGATGTGACAAATAAATTACTTAATCAATATACTCAGTCTACAAAACGACAGTATCAATCACATTGGCAAGCCTTTACTTCTTGGATCGTTAGGACAGAACAAACTGTACCCTCAGTGGCATTAGTTTTTAATTATTTAAATTATCTGTTTGAGCAGAAACGTTTATCTGTGGTAACATTAAAAAATCACTTAACTGCGATTAGAGTGCCCTTTTTAGACCTTACAGGTCTCTCCATACCGGTGGCGGAGGAAACAGGTTTTATGAGAGCATGTTTTAAACTCCGCCCACCTCCCCGTCAGCTCATGCCTACTTGGTCTCTGGACAAAGCTTTGTCTTTGCTTCACTCTCGTCTGTACCAAAATACTGCAGACTTTGCATTACTCTTAAAAAAGGCGGTTTTCCTTTTGGCTTTAGCCACCGGAAACAGAGTGTCTGAGCTGGCGGCGATGAGCAACACACCTAATTGTCTTAGGTTTGGTAGACTTAATGAATGTATTTCCATTGCACCCTCCCCAGGTTTTGTAGCCAAGAATGAGCATAGTGCACACGTGTTTTCTGAGTTCACGGTGCCGGCGTTAAAAAGGGGAAAGGTGCATCATAATTTATGTCCAGTACAAGCTCTAACCAAATATTTGAGAGTAGCTCCTCACAACCCCCAAGGTGCTTTATGGGTAGCAAGTACGGGTAAACGCTTACTTAAACGGCGATTAGCCTCTCTTCTGGTAGAAGTCATTAAAGAAAGTAATCCCGGCGTTGTGGGTCGGGCCCACGATTTACGCGAATGGGCAGCCTCTTTACGTTTCCTGAATTTTTTTTCATTTGAAGACATAGCGTCCACGCAGTTGTGGGCGTCTAATCATACGTTTCTGTCTAGATACTTGTCAGTTGCTCTAGACAAACCTTCCTTACCATGTATAGCTATAAGGCAGAGGGTCTAGGCGGCCCTGCAGTCACTTTTGTTTACTTTCATGGGAAAGGGGGGGGGGGGGGGGGGGGTGCAGTCAGTTGACACAGGACACCCTAGACCCCGCCGGAGTATGAGAGCTGTGATACAATTTAAGGTTAAAATGTGTTATGAAAATTTCTCAGTGAGAAATTGTGCTAGTACAATGTTAAGTACAAAACAACGGTGTTGTTAGAGTAGTTTAGCTGCGAAAGCAATTTAGTTTTAGATTATTGGAGTTCCTTTGCAATTTATCTCCAAGTTTATGTTGGGGTTTATTATGTGCACATGTAAACTTATAACTTGTTATTTTTTGTCACCACTCGTTGAGTGGGGTGCCTTTGTAACTACAGATCTGTGTTCAGAATCTTCAGGGTTACCAATTTTTTGTCAGGCAGGCTTCTTTGAAGCACGCACCTGCCTGAACCCCCTTTTTCTTGTATTTGTTCGGCTACGCCGTTAATTAAATATATTTTCAAAGTAAGAATACTATGTGGTTGTTTTTATTATCTGCTTTTCTAGAGTTATGATATGATTACGAATGTCCCCCTCCAGTCTTAGAAATCAGGCATGTTCGTCAATGATGGAGGGGCCACTAATAAATTATAGGTTTGACTCCTGTAAGGAGATAAAGAAAACCTAATATTTAGTAGTGGCCCCGTAATCATTGACGACTGGGGCCCTCCCGACCGTCCCCTTCCCATTCGTTGATGTATTAAGGATTTTGGTTTACTTGATATGTCAGTGAAGGAAGAATGACGCCTGAATCAGCGTCTGGTCAGAAATCCACACAAGTACATCCACGATATGATGGAAAGCTTATTGGATAGTTATTCTTATTTTCTTTTTGTTTTTATTTTTACGAAGTTTTTTCGTAGTGAGAACCCAATTCATAATGACTGAAGCCATGAGTGAGGTCGCGTGCGCTCATGATGAAGGCTCCTCAGTTTTTAAATGCTCTGCGCGGTAGATTCAAAACTACGGCGGATTAGTGTTTGAAGAGGATGCCTTATGTAATAGGCATGTTCGTCAATGATGGAGGGGCCACTACTAAATATTAGGTTTTCTTTATCTCCTTACAGGAGTCAAACCTATAATGTTCTCACTGCTGCTCTTCTTCCGGAAGATGTCTCCTTTCTGCGTCTTCTCAAACCGGGGCCAGTGTTTCCGGTTTGACCTAACAGTTCCACAGCTTCCCGTTCTCCTTGTAAGGAGATACCTGGCAAGGAGAGGAGAGGTGTAGAAGTTGTCAGTGAACAGGATACGGTTGGCATCTAGATACGGCTCCATCAGTGTCTTGACAACCGACCCTGAAAGACCCAAAGGGTCGTTCGGAATGTCCACATCAGTAGCGGTATATATGATAAGATCCAGCACGTATCCTGTCTCGCAGTCACACAGTACAAAGAATTTGATCCCGAAGCGGTGACGCTTCGACGGAATGTACTGGCGGAAAGAGAGACGTCCACGGAAGAGGACCAAGGACTCATCGATCACGACATTCTGGAAAGGTTTGAAAAACCGGCGATACCTGTTGAGGAGGGAGTTCAGGAATGGCCGTATTTTCCAGATCTTGTCGGCTCCGTGTGGCGCAGTGTTATCCACAAAATGCAAGCACTTCAGAATTTGCCTATACTGGTCCCTTGGCATGTAGGTGTTGAACACTGGCGATGATATGATGTCATGCATAACCCAATAATCTAACATGTTATGTTTCTTTATGTGGGGCATGAGCATGGTGAGGGCCAAAAACACAAGGAGATCGCCGATGTCAATGGGTGTCCATCTCCGCATGTGGGGCGAGCTCATTTCATCGGCGTGCTGGCAACCATACCGGTTTGTCTCTGTGAAAATGTCCCCGAGCAATTGGTCATCAAAAAATGCCCGGAAGTAGTCGTAAGGGGTGTCATTCTCCGAGCAGGGAAAGGCAGGCTGGATGCCATTCGGTGCCTTGTCAAAGAGGGGTGGATCACCAGGCATATCCCGAGGCTGGCAGTCCTGCCACTGAAAGACAGGTGGTGGTACCGGCCTCCTGGCCCCTCCTGGGGCACCTCCTCGTGCACCTCGTGCCCTTCCCCGGGCACCTCGCTGTGGCTGTCCCTGCTGTGGCTGTCCCTGCTGTGGCTGTGCCTGACTGTCATCAGAGTCGCTTTCCGGCAGCGGGGATATCCTGGCTTCCGGCGAATCGGGAGAGCTTTGGCCTGCATCGCTTTCCTCCATATCCAGCCGACGCCTGGTCATCCTCGTCTGCGCCATCTCGGGTGGCGTTGCCAACACGGGTGGAGGAGCATCTGCAGCTGGTGTAGAGGTCGCTGGACCAGCTTGTGCATGGGCGGGGGTAGTTGGCATCTGCTCTACCCCCGAGATGTTGGCGAGCGGCATCACTGGAAGCTCTGACACGGCGGCTCGCTGCCTGGATGGGCCTGGCTGTGGGGACAATGACCTGGGGCATTTGGCTGTTCTGGTGTTGCCTATGGACAATGTGGGAATGGTATTTCGTATGAGGGATGTGCAGACTCCAACTTTATAACTCTAAGACATGATTTATTTGAAAGAAAGAAAGAGAGAGAGAGAGAGAGAGAGAGAGAGAGAGAGAGAGAGAGAGAGTGTCGTGATAATATAACTATTTCACATATATATCATATATATGATAAAATAATATATACATATATTCCCCACAATCATATAATGCCAAGCACAAATATTCAATCTTTCGTTATTTGTATTACCGTAAGAAATCTACCGAACGCCTGAAATAATACGCATATAAAATGCTTGCAATCAAACTCTCAAGCGATTTCAAGGTCACATGCAATTATAAATGTATAGGTAGACCCAGAGAGAGAGAGAGAGAGAGAGAGAGAGAGAGAGAGAGAGAGAGAGGAATACAAAGGAATACAAAGGAGAACAAACTGCAACAGACCTATTGGTCCTTACGGGGCAGGAGGAGGAGGAGGAGGAGGAGGAGGAGGAGGAGGAGGAAGAGGAAGAGGAAGAGGAGGAGGAGGAATACAAAGGAATACAAAGGAATACAAAGGAGAACAAACTGCAACAGACCTATTGGTCCTTACGGGGCAGTTTGGATATCTAAAACTACTAATCTACTGACTACGAGGTAGAGAAAAGGATAGCAAAGAAGAAGGCTCCTCCCCACCCACCACTCCCTCCAGCTAATGCTGGCATGGAAACAGATAGGAAAAATACCATGCAGTATTGAAAAACTGACACGGAAATTCGAACAGGACAGGGAGAAAAAAGAAGTTGATTTGTAATCTAAGCTAACTCTATTTACTACAATTCTGAAAGGGAACAGATGTATGAAAATCAATATACATTGCGGTATGCGTTGACATTTCGTTGCGCGTTATTCTGAAAGAAACTGTGTTAATCGGGGGTTATTTGCCATGTGTTTATCCAGATGGTTCTTAAATGTTTCGACAGTATTACAGTTTACAATGTTCGAGGGTAGTCTGTTCCAATTATTCACAACGCGGTTGAAGAAGAAATGCTTCGCCTCGTGAGAATGAAAACGCTTGCCTATAATCTTATAACCATTGTTTCTCGTGTTTGCTTGATTGATCGTAAATAATTCGCTTACATTTAGGTTGCTGAATCCCTTGAAGATTTTGAACACCTCTATTAGGTCACCTCTCATTCTGCGCTTTGTTAAGCTAAACAAATTTAGTTCTTTTAAGCGCTCTTCGTACGGTTTATTACGCAATCTAGGTATCATTTTAGTGACTCTGCGTTGCACCCTTTCAAGTTTATTTATGTCCTTTTGGTAGTACGGTGACCAGAATTGCACGCAGTATTCGAGATGGGGACGCACCAATGAGTTGAATAGAGTAAGTATGATTTTTTCTGATTTGAATTGAATGTTCTGCCGATGAAACCCACCAATTTATTAGCAGTTTTTATTACCTCTGTACACTGTTTACTCGGCTTCAGGTCACTTGATATTATAACTCCCAGATCCTTTTCATTATTTGTATTTGATAGTTGAATGTTGTTCATTGAGTAATCTTTTTAGCGTTGTTACTACCGATGTGTAATACTTTGCATTTTTCTATGTTGAATTTCATTTGCCATTTTTCTGCCCAGTTTTCTAAAGTGTCTAGGTCACCTTGTAGTTTTTGCCAATGTACTGTTGAGGTTACTTTATTAGTAATTTTTGTATCGTCAGCAAATTTCGAAATTTTGCATTCTATTCCTTCGTCTAAGTCGTTTATGTAAATTATAAAAAGAATAGGACCTAATACCGAACCCTGGGGAACGCCACTATTTACTTTGCACCAATCCGATTCTTCACCATTTATTACAACTCGTTGTTTACGGTCTGAGAGCCAATTTGCGAGCCATTTCAGAGTTTTTCCTGTTATGCCATGAGCTTTTATTTTGTCAATTAGTCTCTTGTGGGGTACGGTATCGAAAGCTTTCTGAAAATCGAGATATATTATATCAACTGCTCTATCCTTATCATATGATTTGTAAACATCATTGAAGAAGTCGAGTAAGTTTGTTAAGCATGAACGTTTATTTCTAAAAACCGTGCTGAGAATCTTTTATTAAATTATTTTCTTCCAAATGTTTTACTATTTTGTCCCTTATAATGGTTTCCATTAATTTGCCCGTTACCGATGTTAAGCTAATTGGTCGATAATTGCCGGGAGAGGACTTATTTCCTTTTTTGTATATGGGTGTCACGTTAGCTAGTTTACATTCGTTTGGAACTATCCCAACATTCAATGATTTGTTGAACAGATTTGCGAGTGGGTTTAATAATTCGTGTTTTGCTTCTTTTAGGATCCTTGGGGATATTTTATCAGGGCCTGGGGTTTTATTAACTTTCAAATTGTTGATTGCGAACAGGATATCGTCTTCATAAATCGTAAAGTTTTCGAGCTCAGTGCCATTTGATTGATTCGTAGGGGTAGGTCGGTTACCGGTAGTATCTTCCGACGTGAAAACTGATGCAAAATAGTTATTTAGGATATTCGCCATTTGTACTTTGTTATCTGTATGATCTCCATTTTCCGCAACAAGTGGGCCTATTGTTGAAGTTACCGTTTTTCTGTTTCTTATATAGCTGTAAAATTCTTTCGGATTGGACTTGCTGGAGCTGGCAATATGAAGTTCCAGATTCTTCTTACTTCCTTTGATGAGATTTTTGGTTGTTCGACGCAGTCTATCGTGTTCTAATTTATCGCTATTATTCTGAGTTGCCTTATATTTTTGGTATGCCTGCTTTTTTACTAAGAGGATGTTTTTTATTTCATTATTCCACCATTTTGGCTTATATTTGCCTGCTGGGCGCCGGTTTCGTAGAGGGATGCTTGTATTTATTGCTTTGTTTTAGGTTATTAGATAATATGTTCCATAATCGATTTACATCATGAGTTTCGGCCATTTCACTCCAGTCAGTATTGGCAAGATGCCTTCTAAGTTTGTTAAAGTCGGCCCTTCGATAATCTGGTACTTTTTCCGTGCTCACGTTTTCTTTGTCATTATTTACTTTAATGTTAAAGGACACTATCCTATGGTCACTAGAGCTAAATTCCGGTCCGATTTTAACGCTATTTACCAGTCTTTCATTTGTCGTTAGAATAATATCCAGAATGTTATTTCCCCTCGTTGGGTGTTCTACGTGTTGATAAAGGGCACTTTCCTGAAGATTAGCATATAGATCATGTCCCGCGTGAGCATTTAGTGGTTCGCCCCATGTTGTGACAGGCAGATTGAAATCGCCAAATATTACTGCTTCTTCCTGACAACTTATTTCGGCTATTTGATCATAGAGTTTCTCGTCAGTATCGGGTGATTGTGCAGGAGGTCGATAAATTAGGCCAATTATTATCTTGCTTGCTTGATTATTTATTTGAACGTAACTAGTATCAATATTATTTATGGCAGGTTTGGTTACCTCGATTGGGTGAAGATTACTTTTAACATATAGCAGAACCCCACCTCCCATTCTTTGGGATCTTTCGCAGCTGAAGGGAGTATAACCTGGTAATGCGTATTCCGCCAAAAAATCACGCTTTTCCGTGTTGATCCAAGATTCTAAAACACCGATTATATCACATTCCTCCATACATGCAAGTGCTTCCAGGTCTTCGAATTTATTGCGTAAGCTGCGTGCATTAACGTAGCAGGCCGTGATATTATTTTGGATAGAGTTTACATTTGATATGGGGTAGTTTATGTCGCTGCTACTGCCCCTGCTCGGTTGTCGTTTTTTGATCTGAAAGTGCAGACTGCATCATGTAGGAGTCTGCCTAGGCGTGCTCCTCCGACTGAATTCAAATGGCAGCCATCATCCTGAAAGAGAATGTGTTGATTGTAGAAATGGTCCCAGAGATTGAGATATTCGACATCTTCCTGTGAGCAGAGGGATTTAAGTCTGTTATTAGTACTGAACGCCTTATCGTAGAAACCGGTCTCTGCATCGATCTTGGGAAGAATGCCTGAAATGATTATGTTACATGACTTACTCTTGTAACGCTGGATTGCCTTACGGTATTTTTCCATTAGTTCCTCTGATCTGGTGCGCATTACATCGTTCGACCCTGCGTGAATCACGAACAGGGTGTTCTCGTCAGCGTTGATGGTGACATCGTCGAAGGCTGCTGTGATGTCGTCCAAACCTGCACCCGGTATGCAAAAACGCTTTCTGTGGTTTGGGACTCTTCCACAGAACTCTTCAAGTTGTCCTCGTAAGATGGAGTCTCCAATGAGCCTGGTCTCCTCAGTTTCGTCTCCTGTTTCTGTCAGAATCTGGTATTTATTAAATGTGGTGACCGGCAGATGTGACCTCCTTTTTGATTGCCTGCCTTGCCGAGGAGGAGGAGGAGGAGGAGGAGGAGGAGGAGGAGGAGGAGGAGGAGGAGGAGGAGGAGGAGGAGGAGGAGGAGGAGGAGGAGGAGGAGGAGGAGGAGGAGGAGGAGGAGAGATTAGCTAGGGAGTGCCCTGGACAATATCCGAGAGAGAGAGTGTGTGTTGTGATAATATAACTATTTCACATATATATCATATATATGATAAAATAATATATACATATGTTCCCCACAATCATATAATGCCAAGCACAAATATTCAATCTTTCGTTGTTTGTATTACCGTAAGAAATCTACCGAAAGTCTGAAATAATACGCATATAAAATGCTTGCAATCAAACTCTCAGGCAATTTCAAAGTCACATGCAATTATAAAAAGGTATATTGTAGACCACAATCTTCACCAAGCTTCGTTGTTGCTTGTATTATCGTGAGAAATGTACCGTACACCCTGGTTATCGTGAGAAATCTACCGAACGCCTGAAATAATAGAACGCTGAAATAATACGCTATAAAATGCTTGCAATCAAACTCTCAAGCAATTTCAAAGTCACATGCAATTATGAAAAGGTATATTGTAGACCACAATCTACGCCAAGCTTCGTTGTTGCTTGTATTATCGTGAGAAATGTACCGTACACCCTGGTTATCGTGAGAAATCTACCGAACGCCTGAAATAATACGCTATAAAATGCTTGCAATCAAACTCTCAAGCAATTTCAAAGTCACATGCAATTATAAAAGGTATATTGTAGACCACAATCTTCGCCAAGCTTCGTTGTTGTTGTTGTTGTTCCCCAAGCTGCCTGGCCGAACAGCCCCAAGGCCCCGAGCAAGGCCAAGGCCATAACTGAGCGCCCCCACAGAACCCTTCCTGCCGACCACAATAAAGCCTGGGTGACCGAAGCCACTCCATGGCGGGGAGCTGAGGAGGGTGCGGAAACGCCCGGGAAACCAAAGCCCAACCCAGGGCCCTCTGCCCCTCAGTAATTATGAAGAGAAAGTTGAGGGGCAAAGGAAAAATGTGACGCTTTGGCTTCCAATCTTGGTAGATTGGGAGGTCAATCCACGGAAGAGACTTTTCACTTGAGATCTAGAAAATATATAAGTAAAAGGAAAAGTCAGAGTAAGCTATGGGTATGGCAGAGATCGCTCAGTTCTCTCTGATAGACCAGCCCATCACCACATGACTAGAACCCAATCCTCTCAGCAACAGCTAGGAAAGGCCCTAGAAAGCCGCCTTTGGCGGGGGGATAGCTCCCCTATTTCAATCCCTTTCGGGGTTGGGCACCTGCAAAGCTTCGTTGTTGCTTGTATTATCGTGAGAAATGTACCGTACACCCTGGTGATTGTGAGAAATCTACCGAACGCCTGAAATAATACGCTATAAAATGCTTGCAATCAAACTCTCAAGCAATTTCAAAGTCACATGCAATTATAAAAGGTATATTGTAGACCACAATCTTCGCCAAGCTTCGTTGTTGCTTGTATTATCGTGAGAAATGTACCGTACACCCTGGTGATCGTGAGAAATCTACCGAACGCCTGAAATAATACGCTATGAAATGCTTGCAATCAAACTCTCAAGCAATTTCAAAGTCACATGCAATTATAAAAAGGTATATTGTAGACCACAATCTTCGCCAAGCTTCGTTGTTGCTTGTATTATCGTGAGAAATGTACCGTACACCCTGGTTATCGTGAGAAATCTACCGAACGCCTGAAATAATACGCTATAAAGTGCTTGCAATCAAACTCAAGCAATTATAAAATGTAAATTGTACTTACCAACACCCACACCAGTATGTTCGCCAAGCTCTTCGTCAGGAACGTCTCCATCTTTCTCAACGTCCTCTGCAGCATCACCCTCAACATTTGCGGCACGCAAATTATGCCTGGGGTGAAAGCCTATGATCGGCATATCTTCGTCTTCCGAGTCTTCCTCACTATCACCACTATCACCCAGACCTTCCATGGTGTCATTCAACAGCCTATTAGAAAGTTCTGAAGAGTTCATGATGGTATCTAGGTCCTGGGCGGTGAGCGGGGCCTGATGACTAGGGTGGCGCGACGCACTAGGGGTGGCGGCCACCGAATCGGACACGGGCAAATCTTGACCTTCCATCATGGCTGCTTGATGGTTACTGAGTCATGGTCACGCAGTGGGGATATGTGGGTGGGACCTTGTAGTACACCGCCTGACCACCAGGTTTCGCTTTCCACTTAAATTAGGGCGGGAATTAGCCCACGGACTTAAGTCGGGCCCCGCCACATAGTCCATGTTTTCGACACAGACTTAAGTCGGGCCCCGCTAGTTAAGGGTTAAAGGATTAATAACTAGGTTAAGATTTTGATATAATTTATAGTCTTCAAGTATACTACGTTCTGTTGGTAGGTCTTGGCCTCATACCACTGAACTTTTATCATATGGCTTTCAGTGCTGGTCACTGACAATGCTCATGTATTTGCTCGTCACTCCCTGTACGGTACTCCTATTCGACGTATGTCAGTATTTACTCGTTACATTATGGGTCTTCCTGCCTTCTTCCGGAAGGAGGGGGGGGGGGCATCCTGGAATTCATATTATTATTATGAAATGCAGCATTCTTTGTCTTAGGCTAGTTATCCCATGGAAGAAGACTTGACTGTACTTGACCTCTCTTGATATGCACCTGTCAGTACACTCTTTCTATAAACTCTCTTGTTTAACCCGTGGAGCCCCGGCTAGTTTTGTAATGTTTGCGCACCAGAACCCGGCCGGTTTTCAAAAAATGGTTTTATTCCAGAAACAATAGCGAATGGGTTAGGAATGAAGGAAAAACCACGAAAAACCGCTCAAAAAGCTTTACAAATGGTCCTACAGAGCCCCCGAAAACGGATTTTACAAGAGTAAAAAATTGAAGGCAATTATCCCAAAAAAACAGGTTATTGCGCGCTCGCGCGCACGCACGTGGACTTTGAGAGTTTTCAACCATCGGCACGGTTGCGTGGAATACGTACACAGTTCCCATACAAATCTGAGCCCTCTTGAGTGGCTACACCTGAGGTTACGGTCGGCGCAATTAGGGTGACGCGTCAGGCGCGTCTCTGGGGCTGTGCGTTACATACATCGCCGACGCGTCAGACGCGTCGCTGGGGCTGTTCGGGTTAAGTCGGTCTTTCCATGGTCCTGCTATTTCCTAAGGGCTATAGTTTGTGTTTTCCGCTTGGATGTCCGCCTCCAATTTGTTACTCTAGCTCTACATTGGAACGTAGAGGCTACTACTAAATTGGGAGGTTTGACACCTCCCCAATACCAAAGAAGGAAAACCTTCTATTTGGTAGTAGCCTCGGAGTATCCAACGTCATAGTATCCCTCCCTCACACCGTACCCCTGCCCATCCAATCTTCCTCTTGGTAACTTGATAACGAGATGCCCTTTCAGCCCAGTTGGGCTGGGGAGGTGCGCCCATGACAGCGGCGTAGGGAGCCAGATGGAGTGGGAAAGATTCTTGAAGTTTTCTTATTTTCTCATCAATATTTTATCTTTTCCTTTTCTAATAGTGGCCTCGAAAGTGTGTACAACGTACCTAGTAGAGAGAGTAAGGTGCTACTCTAGATGTTATCGATTTAATCGCGCTAGTGATTACGATAATTGCCCGCTCCAGAACGGAGCGGAATTATACGATAAGTATATAGCTCTACGTTGGATACTCCAAGGCTACTACCAAATAGAAGGTTTTCCTTCTTTGGTATTGGGGAGGTGTCAAACCTCCCAATTTATTAGTGGCCCCTTCATCATTGACGATCTGCCTATTATATAATAGCTACCTTTCAAGCCCTTGCGTTAGCCGTTTGAAAAAACCGCCGCAAGAAGAGAAGAGGAGCCAAGCTCGTAAGGGTACGCTTATTCTCTTACGGAATCGTCCTTATGATTGGGTACTCACTACGAAAAAACTTTGTAAATAATTAAAAAAAAACCACACATTAACCCCTCCAACCCG
Organism: Paralithodes platypus; assembly: GCA_032716605.1. Taxonomy (NCBI): domain Eukaryota; kingdom Metazoa; phylum Arthropoda; class Malacostraca; order Decapoda; family Lithodidae; genus Paralithodes; species Paralithodes platypus. The sequence goes on along the minus strand of CM064489.1, from coordinate 24,716,522 downwards.
GAAGGGCTCTTGAACGCCCATAACAACCTCGGCCCGCGCAACCCGGAAGGGCTCTTGAACGCCCATTGCTTGCGTGCGTGCTTTCGAATGCCGCGCGTACATTTTTGGTATCGTGGGACGGTAGGTGGCGCCACCAGGCGTAAACTACGCCACAGCAACAGTATCTACCCCGACGCCATCATGGACAGTACGCCAAATAGTGATTCCGCTGTGTCCGATACCGTGCTTCCTACGACGCCCTTGCTAGTTCGTCGCGCCTTACCCCGACGCCATCGCCTAAATGTGTTATCTCCCGGAGGTATTGAGACGACATTGAGACTTTATGAGCGAGCTGATGCCAAGCATAATGTTGATGATGAAGTCAGTGACGACTCCAGTAATTATAAGTCGAGTGATTATGGCCATGAGAGTGAGAAAGAAGAGCAATTCCTGGGATTTGCGAGAGAACATGACAGTGATGAGAGTGATGAAGGTGATGTACCAGTTGTTGAGGAAGCTGGTTTACCTAAAGACAGTGAACTTGAGAGAGTGAGTGAGTGGGAGAGTTCAAGGTCACTCACCAAATTTCGCATAAGTGACACGACTCCAAGCCCTTCCCCAGGTAAATCGCCTTTCAAGCTACATTTGTATAAGCAGAAAATACTTGAGAAGGCGGCCGCGGCAGCTAGGGAACAAGCAAAACTACTTGGTGAGGATGAGGCTGTGAGTGAGGGTCAGCGTGGTGACCCTTCTCATCCGCCATTGTCTCCCTTATCTACCCACGCCACCCAAGATGACCCGGATGCCCCGCATTCTTCCCCACCACCCCCACCATTGCCAAGGGTTGAGGACCCCCCACTTTCGGCCTATTTGCCTCCTAGGTCCCCCGACAGGAGACATACTGCTGCCGAAAAGGGGAAAGGTAGGAAATATACCAAAAAAATTAAGAAAAGTAAGAGAGTTTTGTTCGAGGCTCCCGCGGCGTCCACCCGGCCGGCCCCAGCCATACGTCCCCGCAACTTTCCCCACGGTCCTCCCCACCTCTCCCGCCTTCAACATGTCTTCCTGAAGAAGTCTTTGAGCTCGCATCACCAATACCTGGACCTAGTGACAGTGAAACATTGCTTTCTGTCACTCGTCGCAGGCCAAGGAGCCCAGGACCTCGGGGGGACACAGCCTCACCTGCCACTCCTTCCCCACCTCGCCCACCCGCACGCCGCCCACGCATCACTGGTTCCCCGCCAGATTATGTGGGGGCCACTGATGATGAAGGGCACCTCTCTGAAGACTCTCGCCATGATTACATAGGTCCACCGTCAGGGCAAGATGACCACTCTGACGATGACTATATGGACATCGACGACCCTCGACCCATCCGCACGGCGTCGTGCTGCCCGTCGTGCTGCCCGCCGCCCTGGCCGACGCCCTCGCCGCCCTAGGGCGCGCGCCTCCCGAGTTGGCCGTGGGCGTGCTGGGCCACCAGCTGGAGCTCCTTGTCAGCGTAGACAAGACCCATTCTACTTTTTTCAGTGGCAAGACGTAGTTGATGAGGATGGATACAACCCTGATGTGCCAGCTTTTGATGAGGTACTGGAGGGTTCAGGCATTACCCCCAATTTTCCTGCAGGCCCCAATGCTCCACCACACGAACTATTTGAGGCCTTCTTTGATGAGGAGGTGGTAGGCTATGTTGTCAAAGAGACAAATAAGCAGCACCAATTCCAGGTCCACTTTTTGGGCAAGGTGACCAAGGGCCACATGAGGCAGTGGACCCCAGTGACTCATAAAGAGTTCATGGTGTTCCTGGCACTCACCATGCTAATGCCTCATGTCAAGAAGCATAGGTTGCCTGACTATTGGATCACCAATGATCTGATATCCACCCCTGCCTTCGGGAAATATATGTCTCGCGACCGGTACCTTGATATCCTCGCAGCGCTCCATCTTGTCACCAACCTTGACGTCCACCTCCCAGACAAGCTGTGGAAGATTAGGACGTTGTACGAGATGATGCGAGAACGCTTCACCTCCTACTTCAAGCCCTTCCGCAAGGTCGTCATTGACGAGTCTCTTGTGCTGTTCCGGGGAAAACTCAGCTTCCGGCAGTACATCCCCTCATAAAGACATCACTTTGGCATAAAATTCTTTGTGCTGTGAGACTGCCAAACTGGCTATGTCCTGGACTTCCTGGTCTACAGCGGGAAGGAAGGGGACTTGCTTGTGGACCCCCTCATTGGCTTTGGCGGAGCAGTGGTGCAAGCCATGATGGACCGCTACTTTCACAAGAATCACGTCCTCTACACGGACAATTATTACACGTCCCCCACTCTCTCACAGTACCTGCATGAGCGCAAGACGGGGACTGTAGGCACAGTACGAGGGAAAAGGAAGGGCATGCCACCTTTCCCTCCAAAGACCAAAAAAGGTGATGTGTTCAAGAAGAAGTCGGGGCCCATTCTGGCTATCCACTGGCACGACCAGCGGAAGGTCAACCTCCTGACCACCATCCACAAGGGGGAAATGGTGGAGACTGGCAAGGTGGATCGCCGCACCCAGGCCAGGGTGACCAAGCCCGATGCTGTCCTGGACTACAACATCAACATGAGGCTGGTGGACAAGTCCGACATGCAGATAGGCTTCATTGACTGCCTGCGTACCTCGTGCAGATGGTACAAAAAGTTCTTTCTGCATATGGTGGACATGTCAGTTCTGAATGCCTACAATATATATATACAAGCTTCGGAATGTGAACACACCCATGAAGTTCAATAGCCTGCGGAGGTTCCAAAAGCAGGTGTTGACGGAGCTCCTGGAGAAGTATGCTACGCCACAGAGGGCAGTGGCACATCCTGGGCCCGCCGTTATTGACCGCTTGCAGTGTGCTCAATACTTGATTAGGCACAGGCTTGGTTCCCTGCCTCAGAATGAATCAGGAAGAACACAGCAGAAGCGGTGCCATGTCTGCTACAACAGCAGGGTGAGGCCGAGGCCAGGTAAAAAGTCAACCATGGAGTGTGTGGAGTGCAAGGTGGCACTCTGTGCTTTAGAGTGCTTCTTTGATTACCACTCCAAGCTGGAGTTCTAATAATCATACTGAAATTGCCAAATAAAATGACAATATGTACACTATAATTATATATAGGCAAAAAGTGGAAGAAAACCAATTTATTGTAATACAAAAGTCATGTATTATGAGAAAATTGATACAAATACAATTACACCATAATAATATGTGAAAGTGACACATATGTATATACCAAGTGACATTCATATATTTATTAGTGGCCCCTCCATCATTGACGAACATGCCTATTACATAAGGCATCCTCTTCAAACACTAATCCGCCGTAGTTTGAATCTACCGCGCAGAGCATTTAAAAAACTGAGGAGCCTTCATCATGAGCGCACGCGACCTCACTCATGGCTTCAGTCATTATGAATTGGGTTCTCACTACGAAAAAACTTCGTAAAAAATAAAAACAAAAAGAAAATAAGAATAACTATCTAATAAGCTTTCCATCATATCGTGGATGTACTTGTGTGGATCTTTGACCAGACGCTGATTCAGGCTTCATTCTTCCTTCTCTGCTCTGCGCTCAGCCTGCCCGGACGTGTCTCCCCACGCTCCGCTGGTTCCGCATTTGCTGCGTCCCTAGTGAGTTTTTTCTCATTTGTTTACTCCGGGATGTATCGAGTAAGGTTAGGATATGCGTAGCAGGAGTGTCCTGGGCTGGTTGCCCGCAGTGCAGTGTATTTTGGGTCGTGTGTTTGGGGCATCTATTTCGGATGTACCCTCGTGGTCCTGTTGTGGACTTGTGATCGTTTCACAGTTGAGTTAGCTTGTGATGCAGGCGGCTTTCATTACGCGTTAATTATTGCTGCCTTTTATCTTTCTGATGAGGTAAGCTTTGCTTACTGACGTTCCCAGCGTATTTTTCTTCACTTAGTGAAGTTTTTTCTGGGTCCCGAGTCAGTCTTCCCTTTGCCGGAAGTATTTGCTACAGTGGTGTGTTGGCGGTGGTTCCTGTTGTTATATTTCCTGTGTTTTTGTGTATATTTCAACATTTCTTATGCCGTCTACTTAGGCCTAGCCAGCCGCTCGTAGCTTTGCCACCTGTACAAGTGTTATTGTTTATTTTTATAAATATGCCCTACTGTGTCATGTGTATCCGGGTTTTAGTTGTGTATTGGCTAATTCCTCGGACTATGTTTGTTTCCTGGTTTAGTTGTGTATTGGCTAATTCCACGGATTATTGTGTGGACTTAGGCTAGTCGTGCGTGGCTTTCCTTCGTGTCCGTTGTACGTTCAGATGGTGTCTGAACGGGGTGGGTTTCCTTCCGGCAGGTTTTTTCTCGGTTTCACCATGAAAAAAACCCGGCCGAGAGCCGTGTTGGGCCACACGTGGTTTCAACACAGGCTTGTGTCCCCGGCGATGAGGTGTCTGTGGCTCTCCAGGACTGCGTCTCTGTGTTGGTGCCTGTTTTCAGGCTCCCTTTGATTCCCGGCGGAATGGCTGTACCCATCTAAAAACATTGTTCATGCGAACATATGTTATGTAGTTTTTCTACCCGGTTTTACAAAACCACAAGAAAAACCTAGCTGTTGTTAAGGGCTTTCTTCCCCGGCGATCTTTTACAAAGAAGTGGGGACAGGAACTTATGGGGTTAACGTTTTGACATCTCACCCGGCGGGTGTACCTTGGTAGGGTGGGATGAATAACTAAGTCATTCAGTTAGTTAACCGATCCATTTTAAGGGATACTTTATGTATCGCCGCCTTTACACTTACGGCGATTGAAGGTTCATTTAGGGTTAACATCGTTTTTACACCCGGCGGGTGCTCCTGGGTGGAGGAAATAAGGAATTTACAATTCAATTTCGATTTAACCACTTAATTAAGTGATACGTTTAGGTATCGCCGCCTTCATACTTACGGCGATCGTTTTGTGACAATTCGTTAGAAATCAGATCTCGTATCAGCCTGCCCTGTGTTATTCTACTAAAATATTTCAAGGGCCGGCGTCTTTATGGGGGGTTGTTTTTGTTCCAAAATTGAATCTTGAGACAGTCACCACCAGAAAGACTATAAACGCCATGCTGGACCGTTATATTATGTCAGAGGGTATTCTTCACTTTCTTAAAAAGATATGTTTAGATATTCTGAGCCCCGCCGCATAGCGAGCTGTGATCGTTGTGTCATTACATCTCGTTACCCGGTGGGTTATTAACACTTGTGTGCGAACATGTTGGGTTAACCTTATGAGCATAAATACCTGGAAATTTGATTTTTTGTCAGAGCTGGGCTCCGGCGGACCAATACAGACCCGGCGGTAGTTTTCCCCACCAGTCTCTGTCATGGGTACCTTGGCCCCAGTCTTTGCTTTATGCACTACCCCTACCTGTGCCGGTATCCCTATTTTTGCGCATACTCTTTGCATAAGGTGTGTTAAATGTCTAGACCGTTCAAGGGGTCTGTGGGTTATGCGTAATTGTTCCTTTTGCTCCCAATTAGCTGTCAAGGTCCTATGCGACAATGATAAGACCGCAGCGGTCGCGTTAAGAGAAGTTAGGCAACAGATGTCAGCATACACTACGATTGTAGCTCATAAGTCACTTCAATGTGACAACGTCCCTCTTTGGGATAGACTGCTTTTTGAACACCCTCCCCCTAAACGTTCCTCTCGAGTCACTAGTCATAAGCCGGCGGAGACTGGTCAGGGTTCTGTGTCTTCTGCTGCTACTCCGAAACGTCCAAGAGAGCCTACACCCCCGGCGTCCGCCTCCGCGTCTCGGGCGAGATCTCGGTCTAGGTCACCTCTCAGACGCCAGTCATCTAGTCTTGCCTCTTCACCATCGAGTAAGAAGAGTAGGACGGAAAGTTCCACCAGTGGTCACGGCGATGAATCCTCCAAATCAAAATGTAGTTCACGGTCACACCGTAGCCATAAATCTTCCAAAAAGGATTCCCATAAACGAAAGACCTCCCTACATTCGCCAGCTTCTAGTGCCTCTCATCGTACCTCTACCCCAGACAGAGTTTGTGTTAGGTCTCAAGGGTCCAGTACGGTGCCTGTCCCTAAAGAGGATTTACCCATTAATATTTTAACCCTGGAATTGGAGAGTTCAGGGGGATCAGTGATTGAGAGTGTTTCAGACTCCCAAGAGAGTGTAGGCCAGGGCCTCGGTGTTTGGCGATTTTCTCGGCCAGGGTCTGACCACCCACTTCCGACTCAAACTAGTCACACAGTAGCTGACGTCCACAGGGACGCGGCGATCCCATCCTCTATTCCTGACTTATCTTGGCAGCAAGGTACCCCAGCTTCGGCGGGATCGTCTCAGGAGGATAAAGACGAGGTTTCAATAATTTCGGAGATGGAAGGGCAAGAGTCAGGTTCAGGCTTAGACGCCGCGCAGGATATTAATGATTCACCAGTAAGTTCATCATCAACTCAATTTGTCACTGCGCAGGAAATTGATGGGCTATTTAGTCATGCTTTATCTAAATTTTTTGGCCAACAACAGGAAACTCCCACAGTGGACTTGAGGGCTCCCACGACAAGTTCTACGGTACGGCCTCTGATGACTTCTATTGCTTTATCTAAGATCCCTAACCCCCCACTCTGTCACCATCAGTGGTTACTAGGCCTGCTACGGCGGCATTGACCACTTCGAATGTAAGGGTTATAACGGATGTCAATCCACCCCCTCTAGACAAGGCGCCTCTCAGAAAGGTAGCTATGCCCTTGCTTTATGGACCAGACGAGTCATGGGTCCTTTTGACCCCCACTAAACCAGAGCTCGCCCAACCTACCTTGTCAGGGGAACTCCCAGTACCGCGTGAGTGGGTCATCCAGGGCAATAAATCAAAGAAATTAAGGGCCTTGGATATTTTGGGAAATGTACTAGACGTCAATATAAAGGCTATACCTAGTTATTATCACCAAGACTATTTTGTGTATGCTACTAAGCCAGCTTTACCCCCTGCCTCAGCTTCAAAATTGTTTTCAGACTGGTCTAAGCTGGATGACATTAAGACTCTGTCAGCTCTCACTCCTGAACTTGATTTACAAACCGTCACAGACGAAGCAGCTAATCCAGTTTTGAAGGTGGGGCAGTTGGGTCCAGGACCTTGGGTAGATTGGGAGACAGAGGCTCAAAACTTTGCAACCACATTTACTTCCAAATCTTCCCACCAGATCCCTCAAGATACTCATTCGTGGTTCTCCATGCCGGTATGTGCTGCCGGCGGAGTCCCGTCAGCTTTATTTTCTTTCCTAGCTGCCCCTAAAATTAATCTTTGTGAGCTAAAAGACCCTTTCACTACCCCTACCCCAACTCACCTAGACCGAGAATTTAGGCTAAGGGGGAAAGCTTTTCGCCTGTTCTCTCAATACATAGTGTCTCAACAGGTAGCTAAGTCTTTACTTCGGTCCACTCAGGCAATCGCAGACGCGGATGCCAGAAGATCGGTTGAATTATCCCGGCGACTGCTTCTCCAGTCGTCAATCCAATCTCTGGGTGACATACGCACCGCCTTGCTTGAGGCGGTACGAGCAAGACAAGATCTCAGAATGTCTTTAGTTCGCAAACTGCCTGATCGCATTGCGAATCAGGTGGTCATGTCACCAGTGCTTACTCCCTCTTTAATGTCCCCTGAAGTGTGGCGAACGGTATTTAATATGGCGCAGGCCTTTAAACACAGTCCCACCCATTCTAAGAAACCTGCCTTTAACTTCCCCAAACCCAGGCCAACCGCTAAAGCTCAGCCAGGGGGATCTAAGCCCTTTCTTCCGCCTAAGTCCTCCCACTCCCCCAAGGTCAGTACAGGCATAGACAGAGTAGGTTTTCAGGTCAGAGAGGACGCGGCCATAATAAGCCAGGTCAGGGCCAGTCTTCGGCCAACACCAGCCAGCCGGCGAAGCGTCCAGCACCACCAACCCCACCATAAAAAAACTAAAGTCTCTCTCACTCCCGGTGCCAACCTTAAGGCCGGCGGACCCGAGGGTAGTACAGCCGGCGAACCCTTGTCTGCTAACTGTGTCGTTCCGAACGTGTCACCAAGCATGGCCGTTAAACACTTGGGCACGGATGGTGGCACGCAAAGGCATCACTTGGCAGTGGCTCCGGCGACCTCGCTTACGTCAGCCGACAACGGCGAATTTTGTTTCTTTAGAGGTGGAGTCACTGGTCCAGGAAATGATTGCCAAGAATGTCATCATCCCGGTCCCCCCAAATTACCCTGTATTCACGTCCAAACTATTTTTGGTTCCCAAAAGGGACAGTGTTCAGATGAGACCGGTCGTAGACCTGTCTTATCTGAACCTTCACATTCACAACGAGTCTTTCCGAATGTTAACAGTACACCAAATCAGGCTAACACTTCCGCCGGGAGGTTGGATGTGTTCACTAGACCTGACAGACGCCTATTGGCACGTATCGGTCAACAAAAGATTTCAAAGGTTTTTGGCCTTACGGATCAGGCACCAAAATTTTGTTTTTCAAAGGATGCCATTCGGTTTGAACCTAGCACCTCGATTATTCACGAAATTAGTCCGGCAAGCCCTGATGCCATTGTTAAAACAAGGAATCAGAGTGTTGTGGTACCTAGACGACTGGCTGGTGGTGGCAGAGACACAACAATTATGCATCAAACATGTCAACATCATTTTAAATCATGTCAAAACTCTAGGGTTCAAGGTAAATCTGGTAAAGTCAAACCTTGTTCCCTCACGAGTAATTCAGTGGATAGGGCTGGTCTGGGACACGGCCGCTCTCACTCTGAGTCAGAGTGTGGACAATCGCAACAGGTTTCGCAGGAAACTGTTCATGTTTCTTCACAGTCTGACTACGACACGGAGGATCTGGGAGTCTCTGGTCGGCTCTCTCAACTGGATTCAACTAACTGTCATGTTGGGCCGGTTGATAGTAAAACGTTTAATATTGGAAGGCAACAATTATTTCCCACTCTTACCGGCGGGAAAATTATGGCCCATCCCGAAATTAATCCACACCTTACTAGCGGTCTGGGCAAAGAGGGAAACGTTGCACTCAATAATGTCATGGACCTCTCCTCCACCAACGGTATGGGTAGACACGGATGCGTCAGGCACAATAGGGTGGGGATTTCAGTCAAATCAGGGGCACCAGGGTCAGGGGCTTTGGTCCCACTTAGAAATCTCTCACATCAATGTCAAAGAATTACTAGTCCCCTTGTATTTCCTTCAGGCTCACGGCCCTGCGTTACGGGGCAAGTCAGTGGCCTTCAGAATGGACAATCTGAACGCAGTTCACTGTATTCAGAAACAAGGATCAACGAGGTCAAGGAGGTTGCTAAACGTGTCGGAAGAGATTTTTACTCTAGCCAACAGACTAGACATTTATCTTCATGCATCTTATCTCCCAGGCGTAGCGAACGTCTGGGCAGACGCTCTGTCCCGGAGACAGAGCACGACAGTAGAATGGGAGCTCAAGCAACCCATTTTCAACCTAATGATTGCAGAGCTCTCCCATCCACAAGTGGATCTGTTTGCGTCCGAGGAGACTCACAAACTCCCTCTATACCTCACCCGCCGGACGAAAACGCAGGCAGGGGGGCCAGACGCCCTAGTGACAGACTGGAACAGATGGAGCTCCATCTATCTGTTTCCGCCGCCAGATGCGTCACTAATGTGCCACGTAGTGAACAAACTACGAGATTATCGAGGCTTAGTCTCACTAATCGTGCCCCTGTGGCCGGCGCAGTTGTGGTACCAGCAATTGAAAACGTGGTGCCCGCACCCGGTGTCGCTCCCGGTCGGGTATTTCCACTTAGACACGATTGGCAACCTAGCGACCTCGCTGACTTTTGCATTATGGACATTCAGGAGGCCAAGTGGCTAGCACCATACGGTAGAGATGTGACCAATAAATTATTAAATCAATATACTCAGTCTATGAAACGACAATATCACTCACATTGGCAAGCCTTTACTTCTTGGATCATCAGAACAGAACAGACTGTGCCATCAGTAGCTTTAGTTTTCAATTATTTAAATTATCTGTTTGAGCAGAAACATTTATCTGTGGTAACGTTAAAAAATCACTTAACTGCGATTAGAGTGCCCTTTTTAGACCTTACAGGTCTCTCCATACCGGTGGCGGAGGAAACAGGTTTTATGAGAGCTTGTTTTAAACTCCGCCCACCTCCCCGTCAGCTCATGCCTACTTGGTCTCTGGACAAAGCTTTGTCTTTACTTCACTCTCGTCTGTACCAAAATACTGCAGATTTTGCATTACTCTTAAAAAAGGCTGTTTTCCTTTTGGCTTTGGCCACCGGGAACAGAGTGTCTGAGCTGGCGGCGATGAGCAACACACCTAATTGCCTTAGGTTTGGTAGACTTAATGAATGTATTTACATTGCACCTTCCCTGGGATTTGTAGCCAAGAATGAGCACAGTGCACACGTGTTTTCTGAGTTCACGGTGCCGGCGTTAAAAAGGGGAAAGGTGCATCATAATCTATGTCCAGTGCAAGCTCTAACCAAATATTTGAGAGTAGCTCCTCTAAACCCCCAAGGTGCTTTATGGGTAGCAAGTACGGGTAAACGCTTACTGAAACGGCGATTAGCCTCTCTTCTGGTCGAAGTTATTAAAGAGAGTAATCCCGGCGTTGTGGGTCGGGCCCACGATTTACGCAAATGGGCAGCCTCTTTACGTTTCCTGAAATTTTTTTCAGTAGAAGATATTGCGTCCACTCAGTTGTGGGCGTCTAATCATACGTTTTTGTCTAGATACTTGTCAGTTGCTCTAGATAAACCTTCCTTACCATGTATAGCTTTAAGGCAGAGGGTCTAGGTGGCCCTGCAGTCACTTTTGTTTACTTTCAAGGGAAAGGGGGGGGTGGGGTGCAGTCAGTTGACATAGGACACCCTAGACCCCGCCGGAGTGTGAGAGCTGTGATACAATTTATGGTTAATGTGATATGAAAATTTCTCAGCGAGAAATTGTGCTAGTACAATGTTAGTACAAAACAACGGGGTTGTTATAAGTAGTTTTAGCTGCGAAAGCAATTTAATATTAAAACAGTGAAGATCTTTTGCAATTTATCTCCACGATTATTTTGGGGTTTATTATGTGCACATATAAACTGATAACTTGTTATTTTTGTCACCACTCGTTGAGTGGGGTGCCTTTGTAACTACAGATCTGTTCACAGAATCTTCAGAGTTACCCATTTTTTTTGTCAGGCAGGCTTCTTTGAAGCACGCACCTGCCTGAACCCCTTTCTTGTATATATCCGGCCTACGCCTTATTAAATATATTTTCAAAAGTAAGAATACTATGTGGTTGTTTTTATTATCTGCTTTTCTAGAGTTATGATATGATTACGAATGTCCCCCTCCAGTCTTAGAAATCAGGCATGTTCGTCAATGATGGAGGGGCCACTAATAAATTATAGGTTTGACTCCTGTAAGGAGATAAAGAAAACCTAATATTTAGTAGTGGCCCCGTAATCATTGACGACTGGGGCCCTCCCGACCATCCCCTTCCCATTCGTTGATGTATTGAGGATTTTGGTTTACTTGATATGTCAGTGAAGGAAGAATGACGCCTGAATCAGCGTTTGGTCAAAGATCCACACAAGCACATCCACGATATGATGGAAAGCTTATTAGATAGTTATTCTTATTTTGTTTTTGTTTTTCTTTTTTACGAAGTTTTTTCGTAGTGAGAACCCAATTCATAATGACTGAAGCCATGAGTGAGGTCGCGTGCACTCATGATGAAGGCTCCTCAGTTTTTTAAATGCTCTGCGCGGTAGATTCAAACTACGGCGGATTAGTGTTTGAAGAGGATGCCTTATGTAATAGGCATGTTCGTCAATGATTACGGGGCCACTACTAAATATTAGGTTTTCTTTATCTCCTTACAGGAGTCAAACCTATAGATTAGAACCTATAGAAATATAGAAATCAGTGAAAAAAGACACAATAAATTGTATATAAAACGCTTACAAATCATATAACTAAGTGAAAGTGACACAAGACCTAATATTTGATGGCCAAAGTATAATAAATACCTGTGATAACGAATAATCAGTGCCTAATACAACAATAACCTACCTCAATTACTAATAAAATGTACGGTATCGAGTGAAAATGAGCATTATCAGTGACAGTGACACTCTCTAAAGCATATTTGTCAAAGTGAAAGTGACACAAGACCTAATATTTGATGGCCAAAGTATAATAAACACCTGTGATAACGAATAATCAGTGCCTAATACAACAATAACCTACCTCAATTACTAATAAAATGTACGGTATCGAGTGAAAATGAGCATTATCAGTGACAGTGACACTCTAAAGCATATTTATCAAAGTGAAAGTGACACAAGACACAATACTTGATGACCAAAGAATAATAAACACCTGTAATAACGAATAATCAGTGCCTAATACAACAATAACCTACCTCAATTACTAATAAAATGTACGGTATCGAGTGAAAATGAGCATTATCAGTGACTGACACTCTAAAACATATTTATCAAAGTGAAAGTGACACAAGACACAATACTTGATGACCAAAGAATAATAAACACCTGTAATAACGAATAATCAGTGCCTAATACAACAATAACCTACCTCAATTACTAATAAAATGTACGGTATCGAGTGAAAATTGGCAATATCAGTGACAGTGATACACTAATAAACATATTTTATATAATTGGCCTCAAAATACCTAGAAAAATATCAAATAAACATCACATTCTCAATATCAAACACTAAAATCGTCTAAGGGAGATAAATACTTTGGCGCGACGAGCGGCTAGGTGCGTCGTAGTCATGGCCGGGGCGACGCGTCCGAACGCGGGAAGAATTTGCCGCCGAAAAGCACTCGTCTTCCCGCGCTCACCATTATGCAACCAGAGGGGCTAGAGACTTCTACTCAATGCCATTCGACAGAGGAAGGTTTGTGGAACATTATTCTTTTTTATTCACAACATTACATGCCATATTCATTGACTTACAGAGTAGTTAACATAGCCCAAAGATCGTCAAAACACCCGGTACCGCAGCACAGTCGCAAGCTATAGCCCCCGGGGCTGGAGGGTTAAGAACTGCTATAATCAGGCTTCCTGATTTGTGGATATTTTCCCATGCGCAGCCAGACGCTGATCCTCCTGCGTCATCTCGGCCTTCCTCTTCCTGCGACCGTGCTGTGCAGTCGTGTGAGTCCGTCTCTCTTCATTCTACATTCGTTCGCCTCTTAGTGAGTCTTTTGCTCATTTGTATTTATCTGAGACGTTATAGAATAGGTTCAGATTAGTTAGTACGGTCGTCCACATTGGCACTGTCTTATGAAGTGTGTAATATAGGGTACAGTGTTAAGCGCCCATGTGGTCCGCATCGGATCAGGGCGCCTCATGTTAACTTTTCTTTTTCAGCATTTAGTTTTGCCTTTTAGCCAGTTAGGAGGCTCTTCAATGCTGGGCTCGTCTACTTGACCATCTATTTTGGACGGGAGTAGCTAGTAGTAGAATATTTAGCAGACGCTCTAGTCCAAGAGTTGTCACATGTGGTGTGAACCTTTCTGCTTTTCCCCTCTGACCTGGGGCGTCGGTGGTGGCTGTTGGCGGTGTCATCGTGGGAGCTCCTTGCTTCGCGTTTCGTCGTGTTACTGCCCGAAGCCTCGTGGCTAGCCTCATGTTAGGGGTATTATGACTATGGCTAGGATATATTGTTAATTATTGAATTAAATAATATGTTTAGCCTTAAGTTACCCTTCTTTTTCATGTGGTGTATTTTCATGATTAGAAGGGATCAGGAGACGTCCTGGTATATACAGTAAACCCCCGCTCTTTCGGACTTCAATCTTTCGTAATTCTCAGACTTTCGGACTAGCATTTCAATTCGGACTCATGGTTCAGCCTTTCGGATTTGTCTGAAAGGCTGAGAAAATACCTCCGTCCTTTTCGGACTACTTGATTTTCCGAGTGACCGAAATCGTCGAAATACGATAATTTAGTCATAAGTACTATACATATCTTATATACTTACCTTATTTCTTTATAATATTTCATAATAAACTTATATAACACAAATTATAAGTTCAAATGAAAAATCAGTGTACCGGTGGTACCATTACCGAAACACGTGTGTGTGTTATTGGTGTTTGGCTATGTCGAGTGAGTGTGTGTGTGTGTGTTCTTCTGTGTGTGTTCTTATGTGGTTATGTCGGTCGCATAAAACACGAATTATAAGTTCAAATGAAAAATCAGTGTACCGGCGGTACAGTCGTCAGGATTAATTTGTTTCATTTCCCCTGGACTAGGCGTTAGTAGCACTGCACGGTGGAGGGGTATCCCCTCTACCTCCTTTCCTTGTTAGTTCCATTCCCTCACCAAAACCCTCCCATTTTCTCTCCGACCCCACCTCCCTTAATTCTCTCGCTCTCACCCAGCTACTTCTGGACCTCACCAATTGCATGTTTTCTGAACAACTAATGATGGAATGAAATGTATCATAGGTAGAGTTAAGTATGAGCTTTACTAAATTTGAAAGCAAGAGAGAGAGACAGAGAGAGAGAGAGAGAGAGAGAGAGAGAGAGAGAGAGAGAGGGGGGGGGGGGGAATGTTCGACGAAAACCTTTCATATGATTCGAGTGATTTCTACTGATACATTTAGGCCTAACATTGAAACCTGAAAACTTCATACCGATTCACTGATGGTTTAATACTGTTGAACTATCATACTCTAATAAAACTGCCAAACTAACCCACGCGAAGTTGTATTTCCTTTACATCGTTGTAATGGCTCAGGCTCGGCTACGTAACAAGCTTGAGACAATGAGGACCGTCTGTGTCAATTCCACCATGAGTCTCTCCCATCAATAAAAACACAAAATAAACCATTCAATTATTTTGAATTATTTCTTTGTATACAATTATTTAATACTAATATAACTACTTATTAGCACCGTATACAAGAACTAAACATTTGCTTAATGATTTTCACTACAAATCTCACTGCTTCCAGACAATTCAGGACTCATTAAGTGTAAACAGCCAATACATGATATGAATTATTGCCGAGAATGTGCCCCGTGAGTCGGCCATGTGACTGTATTACGTAAATTCAACACTTAACATAGCTATCTACCCAATCATTAGGTCATATTGCTTTCCTAATTGGCCATAATGTAAAACTACTCTATATAAACGGGACACGAACTACCCTCGGGCAAAGTACTGTAGTTTCTGAAAAGAGGTTCCAGCTTTGAAAATATTACTTGACTTAAACAGGCTAAATAATCCTGAAGGGTTGATAACCAATATATATGCCATATTTTTACTAACTACCCCTCGGACACTCTTACGCTCATCTATCCCTTAGGGTGGGTCTTATTTTAAAGTTCCCTTTCCCTCAACACTTACGTTCACCCATACATTAGGGAAGGACTTATTCATTTTGTTACCTTACCCTTAAAACTATGCCATAAGGTTACTCTAATTTATCAGGTATCTTGTGTTGTAACCAAGTTAAGTGGGGCCTCCGCTATGGATATGTAGCAATATGGGTTGAAACATAGCAAATTGTGTTAAATACTCCCTGAGTAATGGCAAGACGTAGAGTATCTACTCCACATAATACTATTGAAAGCTTCAGGCCTATTCAAGCTTATTCTCCTGAGATAACTTTCAAGATAATTTGAATTCACACCTGTTAAGAATAATTACTTAATAAAAAAAAATATATATATATATATAACGCACATTTATTATATCCCAGACTAACTACAAGAGTTATAATATTGAACTGATCTATAATTATTCTACTACAATATCACTCTGTATAACAGTTTCGTGTATAACCAAATAATCTC
The DNA here is from genome assembly GCA_032716605.1 of Paralithodes platypus. NCBI lineage: Eukaryota > Metazoa > Arthropoda > Malacostraca > Decapoda > Lithodidae > Paralithodes > Paralithodes platypus. Next base: position 24,700,674 of record CM064489.1, on the reverse strand, counting down.
ATTATACCTTTATTATATAATTATACAGTATGTGTGTATTTCTACCCCTCATACCTGGTATATCCATATCACTATACAGTAACGTTAACCCTACTAATAACGGTAGTAATTAGCAGCTTCATGTTAGGTTTCGTTTATTTCATATTTTTAATGTGCAGGAGATGGTGGTCGAGAGATGTGTATGAAATTCTTCATTCCTTCATCAGGTGTTCAGAATAAATGTAATCGTGAGGTGCCAGAAGTAGCTCCTAGCTGGGTAAGAGCGAGAGAAGGGAGGGTGGGTGTAGTTCTGGGGTCGGACAGAAAATGGGAGGGTTTAGGTGGGGGTATGGAACCAACAAGAAAAGGGGGTAGAGGGGATACCTCTCTACCGTGCAGTGCTACTAACAGGGAAAATGAAACTAATTAATCCTGACGACTGTACCATTACCGAAACACGTGTGTGTGTGTGTGTGTGTGTGTGTTATTGGTGTTTGGCTATGTCGAGTGAGTGTGTGTGTGTGTGTTCTTGTGTGTGTTCTTGTGTGGTTATGTCGGTTGCTATTGATATACGGTATGCATTAAATGTAATTATAATTATTCTCTATGGAATTTAATTGAATTTTACCTAATAATATTTATAATAGTAAATGCCAAAGAAAACTCTATTAAACTGTAACTTTATTGAAGGCAGTAGATTGTTGGAGAGCCTAGCAACAACAACAACAACAGGGCGGGTGCCCAACCCCGAAAGGAGTTGAAATAGGGGAGCTATCCCCCCACCAAAGGCGGCTTTCTAGGGCCTTTCCTAGCTGATGCTGAGAGGATTGGGTTCTAGTCATGTGGTGATGGGCTGGTCTATCCGAGTGAGAACTGAGCGATCTCTGCCATACCCATAGCTTACTCTGACTGTTCCTTTTACTTATATATCTTCTAGATCTCAAGTGGCGGCGTCTTTTCCGTGGATTGACCTCCCTACTGCCAACCTAGAAGTTGGCAGATTGGGAGCCAAAGCGTCACATTTTTCCCTTGCCCCTCAACTTTCCCTTCATAATTGCTGAGGGGCACAGGGCCTTGGGTGGGGCTTTGATTTCCCGGGCGTTTCCGCACCCTCCTCAGCTCCCTGCCTTGGAGTGGCTTCGGTCACCTGGGCTTTGTTAGTGGTAAGCAGGGAGGATTTTGTGGGGGCGCTCGTTTATGGCCTTGGCCTTGCTCGAGACCTTGGGGCTGTTCAGCCAGACAGCCTGGGGAACAACAACAACAACAACAACTTGTAACACACACGTGTGTATTATTGTTGTGTGTGTGTGTGTGTATTTACCTATTTGTAGTATACAGGAGTTGAGCTTTTTAGGCTCGTATTGTACCGCTTCCCGAGTTACAATTATCTAACTTTGCCTTAAAAATATGAATGTTTTTTGCACACACCACTTCCTCTTCTAACTGATTCCATTTACTTATACTTCTGTAAGGGAAACTATACTTTCTCACATCTCCTTTGCATCTTCCTTTCATTAGCTTATATCTATGCCCCCTAGTTCTACCATTATCTTTCATAATATAACCCTTCTTGTCCACCTTCTCGAGTCCTCTCACACATTTGTACATCATAATCATATCGCCTCTCTCCCTCCTATCCCTTAGAGATGGTAAATCTAATTTCTTTAATCTCTCCTCATATGGTAATTCTCTCAGTTCTGGTATCATCCTAGTTGCAGCTCTCTGAACCTTTTCCAGCTTCTTTATACTGTATGTTTTTTAAGATATGGTGCCCACACCACTGCCGCATACTCCAGTCTTGGTCTCACCAATGTTTTTATTATTTTCTCCAGCATCTCTTTGTTTATATAGTTAAAGGCTATTTTTATTCTGTTTAGCAGTCCATATGTTTCTCCCACTGTCTTATTAATATGATTCTCAGGTGAAAGATCACCCCTAACAGTTATCCCTAAGTTCTTTTCTTTCTCTGATGGGTTAATAGTATTTTCTCCTAACTTATATTCCATATGAGGCCTTCTTTTACTTACTCCCATTTCCACTACATGACATTTATTTGTGTTGAATTCCATTTTCCACTTCTTGCTCCATTGATCTATCCTATCCAAATCCCTCTGTAATTCCCTTCCACTGTTTTCATCTTCTATACGCTTCATGATCTTGGCATCATCTGCGAACATATTCATATATGCATTTATATCCTTTGGCATGTCGTTAATGTATATTAGAAACATTATGGGAGCCAGCACCGCTCCCTGCGGAACTCCACTTGTGACGTCTTTCCACGTAGAACATTTATCTCTGATAGTAGTCCTCATCTGTCTCCCTGAAAGATAGTCCTCCATCCAATTTAACAAACTACCCTGAATCCCTCCATACTCTTTTAGTTTCCACTTCAGCCTGCTATGCGATACTCTGTCAAAAGCTTTCTTCATGTCAATATATACGCAGTCCACCCATCCATCTCTCTCTTGTAATATGTCAACCACTCTGTCATAAAAACTGAGTAGATTTGTAACACATGAGGTACCCTCCCTGAAACCAAATTACCTGTTAGATAGTAGATTATTCTTTTCCAAGTAAATCATCCATCTATCTATCTATTGCCTGATGCCGTGATCCCCGAAGGGGTGGCCACGAACGAACCGCCCCCATGCACCTCTGTCCCCAGTCAGTTGACGCCCCTCCCCCCAACCAGCACCGCCTTCGTTCATATACTTCCTCACTCCATCCTTCCACCTCTCTTTCGGTCTACCTCTCCCTCTCTGTCCCTCCACCTCGCTCTCGTACACCCTCTTAGTCATTCTCTCGCTTTCCATACGTTCCATATGGCCGAACCATCTCAAGTTATTCCTTTTCACACTTTCCAGCACATCTACCTCCACACCACACCTCCTTCTTACTTCCTCATTAGTCTGTCTATCCCTCCATGTAACTCCGCACGCACTTCTTAAGTAATTCATTTCCACTGCTCTCACTCTTGGTCTGAGTCTCTCAACCAACGTCCATGCTTCGCTTCCGTAAGTCAGTGTCGGGATTACCACACTGTCATGCAAGGACTTCTTCACTTCCATACTGATCACCCTATTTCTTGTTACTGCTTTCAGCGTTCCTACAATCATCCATCTTTTCTTAATTAGTTTCTCACAGATTTTGCACACTATACTAGTAAGTGACACAGGTCGATAATTTAATGGATGCTCCCTGTTCCCACCTATATAAATCGGTACAATTTATTAGTGGCCCCTCCATCATTGACGATTATGCCTATTACATAAGGCCTCCTCTTCAAACGCTCATTTACCGTAGTTTGAATCTACCGCGCAGAGCATAAAAAAAAAATGAGGAGCCTTCATCATGAGCGCACGCAACCTCACTCATGGTTCTGTCATTATGAAATTGGGTTCTCACTACGAAAAAACTTCGTAACAAATAATAAATAAAAAGAAAATAAGAATAACTATTCATAAGCTTTCCATATACTCGTGGATGTACTTGTGTGGATATTTGACCAGACGCTGACTTCAGGCGTCATACTTCCTTCTCTGCTCTGCGCTCAACCTGCCCTGACGTGTCTCCCCACGCTCCGCTGGTTCCGCATTTGCTGCATCCCTAGTGAGTTTTTTCTCATTTGTTTACTCTGGGATGTATCGAGTAAGGTTAGGATATGCGTAGCAGGAGTGTCAGGGACGGGTTTCCCGCAGTTCAGTGTATTTGGGTCGTGTGTTTGGGACACCTATTTTGGGTGTACCCTCGTGGTCCCGTGGTGGACGCGTGTTACATTTTTCGCGGCTAGCTAGCCTAGTTATTTAGTTGGCTTTAACTACGCGTTATCAGGCTTCTTCTTATCTTTCTGATGAAGTTGCCTTATTGTTTGTTGTCTGACGTTCCTAGCGTATATTTCTTCACTTAGTGAAGTTTTTTCTAGGTCCCGAGTCAGTGCTTCCCTCTCCCGGGAGTTTTTCTACGATGTGGTGATGGCGGTTTTTCCTGTTGTGATATGTTACAGTGCTTTTTGTTTATATTACGACGTGATTAAGTGTTATTTCCGTCTGCTTAGGCCTAGCCAGCCGCTCGTAGCTTTTTACATGTACAAGTGTTATTGATTTATGATTTAAATATGTAATACCGTGTCATGTGTGTCCTGGATTAGTTGTGTTTTGGCTTAATCCGGGGCCTAATTGTGTTTCTCAGATTGCATCTGGCTAGTGTGGGTTGCCTTTTCCGGCGGGTTTTCTCGATTGCTCCGAGAAAATCCGGCTGGTTGCCTTTTTCCGGCGGGTTTTTTCGATTGCACCGAAAAAATCCGGCTGGTTGCCGAGTTTTATATCACGCGTGGTTAAAAATAGGCTAGTTTCCCCCGGCGAGTGGTGGCCTGAGGGCTCTCCAGGACTGCGTCTCTGAGGTGGAGCCTGTGTTCAGGCTTACTAGGTGTTTCCCGGCGTGATGGCTATACCCGTTTCACTAGATGTTCATACGGACACCGGTGGAGTATGGTTTTTCCCGGTTTTTGCAAAGCCATTGAAAAACTAGGCTGTTTTGTTTGTTTGGTCTTTCCACCCCGGCGATCTTTTGCAAAGAAGTGGGGATAGGAACAATTGGGGTTAATATTTAAATTACTTTCACACCCGGCGGTTGAACCTTGGGGAGGTGGGATTAACGGATTTGCAATTCGGTATAGTTAGCCAGGCAATTGAGGGATACAATTGGGTATCGAGGCCTTCAAAATACTGCGATCTATGAAGGCTTCGAGGGAAGTCAGATAAAAAACGTTTAAGATAAGCTTACCTCCTTTTTAACTGCGATATAATAAGGAGGCCGGCGTCTTAATATGGGTTTCCGGTGGCCAACAATACCACTGGGAAGACTGCGTCATTTATAACGACATGCTCGTCTCTATATTTTGTCGGAGGATGTGCTTAAATCTTTTGGACAAGTAAAGATATTCTAAAATCTTTACATAAGAACCTACAATTGTGAATGTCGACGCATCTTTTGTGCTAGTAAAGAATAATAAAGGTACAAAAATAATACTTGCATTAACCCTTCCTACCCGGGCTGCCTTAGGTAAGGACAGCGCGGCTGAAGGGCCGCAACCCGGTATGCCTTATGTAAGGCATTTGCTTGAAAGCGTGCTTTAAATTTCGCACGGACAAATTTTACTTTGCGGGGGCGATCGTAGCGCCACCAAGCCTCAACTACCACGCTTATCAGTTCCTACGTTGCCGCCATTGAGAGCTACAGCAAAAAAATGAATTCCGACGCGTCCGATACTGTGCAATCTCCCGCGCGTCCCAGTGCTACCCCGCTTGCAACATCTACGCCTCTACCAACCGAGAAGAAAAGGAAAGTAAGGAAAGTGAAACGTTTGCTAAGTGACAGTGTGAACTTTTTAACCAGGATTTGAGCAGTGGTGAAAGCTCTGTGGACAAAAACCTCTATATTCAGAGTAGAAGTGGGAGCGAAATTGACGATTTTGTGGGATTTGGTGCTGATGACAATGTTGATTTATTTGAGGGGGGTTATAGTAGTGATGATCCTGATGTGGAAGTGGTGGAGGAAGGTGCTATTGAAGTACCAAGTGTGCTAGAGCCAACCCCTTCGCCTAGTTTTGTAGGTCAGGGTAGGCCTAGCCCTAGCCCTACGCCAGGACCTTCCCCTTTGCCTGCCCTTACGCCCTTGAAAGTGGGTAAATACTTCTATAAACAGTCTTTAGTGAAAAGTGCAGCCAAGAAAGCACGCAGGGAGGCAGAAAAAGTGAGGGAAGGCGTAGATAGTGAGAGTGACGCCGACCCAGGCCTAGCAACCACCCGCATTCCTTTGTCACGACGCCTTGACCCGGGATGCCGGGAGGGCCACCCACAGCCCTCAGCTTCATCTGTCCCTCAAGATGACCAAAGGGCCTCTACAAGTGCGCCATTGGCCTCCCACAGTGTGTCACCACAGGCCCCGCATCGTAGGTCATTATTTCCTGCAGAAAAGTCCCCGGCTAGCCGCAAAAGGAGCCCAACTCCCGAGGCCGAGGCTCCCATTGCTCAACCTCCCGCAGCCCCACGCCGCCGACGCCCGGTCTATTCTTCACCAGAGTTGACTCCTGAAGAGGCTGCTGACGACCCCGACATTGCCCCAGATGACCTGACGTCGCCTGAGGAAGAGGAAAACGAAGAGGAAGAGGAAGAGGAAGAGGAAGAGGGAGTCCCGACAAGAAGAGTCAAAGGACCTCGAGGTCGTGGACGTGGTCAGCCTGCCAACGCCACTGCCCCTGGGCCTGGGCATGGGCGTGGGCGTGCAGGGCGTCCGCCTGGGCATCCGCGTGGCCAAGGGCGTGTGCCAGGGCGTCCAGGGCGTGTGCCTGCTGCAGCTCCACGTCCTCGACCTGCTGAAATGTTTGTGTGGTCAGATGGGGCGGATTTTGTGCCAGATTTTCCTGCCTTTGACGAGGTACAACAGGGTTCTGGGGTGTCACCAGCATATCCCTGTGGCCCAAATGCCACCCCCAGTGAACTTTTCTGTGGCTTCTACGACAATGAAGTCATGGAATACCTTGTCAAAGAGACAAATCACCACCAGGCTATCTGTTCAAACTTTCTTGGCAGGAAGACAAGTGCAAAGATGGTGGCATGGAGAGCTCTCACTGTGGCAGAATTATATGTGTTCTTGGCACTCACAATGCTGATGACACACATAAATAAGCACGTTCTGGCCGACTACTGGATAACTGGCGACCTCACAACGACTCCAGCATTTGGCAAATTCATGTCAAGGGATAGGTACTTCGACATCCTCTCATATTTCCACCTGACAAATAACATGCATGTCCACGAGCCCGACACACTCTGGAAGATCAGGCAACTGTATGACATGATACGTCATCGGTTTTCCACCTACCTGATTCCATTTCAGAAGCTGTGCATCGACGAGTCTCTGGTCCTGTTCCGTGGTAGGCTGCACTTCCGACAGTATATCCCGTCAAAGAGACACCGCTTCGGCATCAAGCTCTTCGTCCTCTGCGACTGCAAGACGGGATATGTGCTCGACTTTATAGTCTACAGCGGCAAGGGTGGTGAGGTGGAGATTGACCCCCTCATTGGTTTTGGCGGCGCTGTGGTAAAGAGGATGATGGAGAGGTACTTCCATGACAACCACGTCCTCTATACCGACAATTATTACACGTCGCCTATCCTCGCCAAGTACCTCCATGACCGCAAGACCGGAACTGTCGGCACAGTGAAGGGGAAGAGGAAGGGCATGCCAGCCTACCCAACAAAAACTAAGAAGATGGACATATTCCATAAGAAGAGTGGCCCCATCCTCTCCATCCACTGGCATGACCAGCGCAAGGTCAACCTCCTCACCACATGCCACAAAGCAGAGATGGTCCCCACAGGGAAGGTGGACTGAAAAACAAAGAACCCTATCACAAAACCAGCTGCTGTTCTGGACTATAACCTGAACATGCGCCTCGTCGACAAGTCCGACATGCAGATGGGCTTCATAGACTGCCTGCGAACATCTTGCAGGTGGTACAAGAAGTTTGTCCTGCATACAGTAGATATGTCTGTCCTCAACGCGTACAACATCTACCGTTTGAGGTGTCCAGTCATCAAGTACAAGAGCCTGCGGACCTTCCAAAAGCAGCTGATACATGAGTTCCTGGTAAAACATGCGGGTACACCAGGGAGGCCACTACAAGGACCAGGCATGATGGACAGAATAGGGTGTGCCGACTTCATCAGAAAGCACCAGCTCGTCGCCCTTCCTTTCCAGGGTCCTAACAGCCGAATAAGGATGCAGAAGAGGTGCTACGTGTGCACCCGCACAACTCGACGACCAAGCAAACCCACAAAAACCACTTGGCAATGCCTCGAGTGTCAGGTGGGACTGTGTGCCGGCACCTGCTTCAATGATTTCCACACTCTGGCAAACTATTGAAGTGTAAGTGACAGTGATAGTGACACTCAATAATAATAATATAACTAAGTATAAGTGAAAGAGACACATAAGTAATAATAAGTGCCTTCAGAACAATATGAACAAGTGAAAGTGACACTAAAATATATATTCCTAACAATAAAGAAGTGAAAATTACACTATCAATTACCATAGTCCAGTATAAATAATCATAACTACTATAATAATGACTATAAAACTAAGTCTAAGTGAAAGAGACACACATAAGTAATAATAAGTGCCTTCAGAACAATATGAACAAGTGAAAGTGACACTAAAATATATATTCCTAACAATAAAGAAGTGAAAATGACACTATCAATTACCATAGTCCAGTATAAATAATCATAACTACAGTACTATAATAATAACAATAAAACTAAGTATAAGTGACAGAGACACAAATTACTTCAGAAAAATATATTTATTGAGTGAAAATATCATAATAACAATAATATATGGCATAATAAACAATAAAACACTAAAAAATCGCTTCCCGCCATAATTCAAGGTTCGAGGTTGAGCGTTCGGACGCGGCGAGGTAAATACGCGGCAAAAGTTACCTCCACTTCCATCACCATAACTCCTGAACTACTTGAGCTAGAAAGCTCATACTCAACGCCATTCTATGCGGGAAGGTAAGGCGCCCATTTTGACATATGTTTGATTATTGTAGGTAGTATATTAAGCGAGATTAGCCTTAGTTTACTTTTGTTGTGTTTTCAGCCAGATCGCCCGGATACAGCCTCCGTCATTAAGAAAGGCTGCCCGGGTAGGAAGGGTTAATATACAGACCTCCAGCTCAATCAGTGCAAACTGACCGAGAAATTTACGAACAAATTGCAGATGTAAGTAACTCACAAGATACCGTCATTTTTGGCGACTTTAATTTACCTGTGACCAAGTGGGGCGATACTCTTACTTCACACTCCGGACATGACTTGTATACGAACTTGCAAGAGAGTTCGCTTTATCAATTTGTTCGAATGCCGACCCGTGGTAATAATGTTCTTGACATTGTACTTGCAACAAAAGAAGAATTAATAGAGAATTTGAATGTTGGTGATGAATTCAGTAACAGCGACCATCGTACGATAACTTTCACTTTAAAGTTTACTAGTAACGAACCAAATAGTAGCATCGAAAAAGTCCCTAATTTCAAGAAAGCAAACTTCCATAAACTTAGAGCTATGTTTAAAGAAACTGACTGGAGCTTTTTAATTAACAATAACGACATAAAGTTATTCGAAACCACTTACCTAAAAGCAGTGCAAGACTGCATACCATCGAAAATACGGCGTCCAGGCCATAATAATAAGCCCAATTGGTGGAATAAAGATATTTCAAACTGCCTGCTTGCTAAAAAATTTGCTAATGATAGATTAAAATCCTCACAAAATTACGAAGAACGGGTGAAATTTGTAGAGCTACGACGCAAAGCCAAAAAGTTAATTAAGCAAAGTAAAAAAACCTTAGAGTTACATATTGCGAATCAAAGTAAAACAAACCTGAAAGAATTCTATAGTTATATCAGAAAGAAAAAAGTAGTTACTTCAACTGTTGGACCGTTAGTCGATGAAAATGGAGAATACACCAAAGACGAAGTACAAATGAGTAATGCCCTGAATACCTTTTTTGCATCAGTTTTTACAACAGAAGACCTCAGTGATATTCCTACACCATCGCCGATTCAGATTGATAATTCAGATGTTTTAAGCAATATCGCAACGCGTACTTGATGCATGGCGTAATGAATGGCGTTCACAACCTGAATCTAATAATTTCCGTTCACTTAAGGATGGCATTTTCTTGTGGCCTTCGTCGATTGCTTCATGTCGAGCGGACCAAACAGTTTTAACGCGTTTACGTATTGGTCACACACGTCTTACTCACAGTTACTTAATGACCACCCCTCGCGATCCACCGCCTGAGTGTCAACTATGTCACACCCCATTAACAGTCCATAATTTTTCTCTGTATCTGTCCGGTGTATGAACCAGAACGACAACGATTCCTGCAGCACGCCTCTTTCCACTCTATACTATCTGAGTCAACCTCCTTCAATTTCGCTCCTATCCGACACTTCCTGAGAGCCACCAAACTATATGATGACATATGACTAAGTATGACAGTTCCATGACTTGACTTTGCACCTCCTCACCGAACACTAGCCTTATGAGGGCCCTGGCCCAGTGGGCTAGTATAAAATAAACACGTCTACAACAACTATATAAAGTGAAAAAGATAAATTTTTTGTAATAAAACTTTATTAAAACGCAAAGAAAAAGCTCAAAGTAGCTAAAACATCAAAAAGGATGAAATTCGAAGCATCTAGAATTTTCGATAAGAAAATAAGAAAATGCGATAGCCTCAAGTCCGCCATTAAAATTTTGATCGAAAGCGCGACGTCCTGAGAAAAAGTTAGGCTATCAGCAAGAAAGCGTTGTGAAAAAGAAAATTAACGATTAATCGAAAAGATGATAAGAATGGATAGTTAGAACTAAGAAATTTGAATTTAGGAGCTTGGAAAAGCACTGATGCAAAATAGGCAAAGGCCTATTCCTGAATCTGGCGACCGCTAGACAAAAACTAACGAAGCCTAGAAAAACTGAAATAGAGGCATTCTAACTAACATGGCTTAAATGATATAATGTAATAATATAGGAAAGAAAGACAGAAATACAGTAAATAATAATAATAATATATATATAATGGTAATGGTTGTGGCATGTGATGCGTTCCGCGGAAGTCCTCAGCTCTCTGAAAATGCTCAATATAAAATACATATCTATGACGCCTCCTTACTAGAAGTTAACATACATTCACAGAAAAGTTAGCAGGAGGTGATTCGCAGACGAAGAGTAGCATAAACATGGAGCACTAACACGCATGTCCTTCCTCGCGGAACGCGACCACAAGAAGGACAAATGAACCCAGCGTGGCCAGCTGGAGGACGCGTGCAAGGGAAGGACTGTATAACGGCGCGCTAGTTAATTTAGTAACGCAACATTCGTAGTTTCTAATCTTTTACTCATAAACATTTTCTTTCTTTTTCTAATGGTTACTTTTTTAATGATGTTCCCTAGGAACTAAGTAAAGGGTTTCACCCTAGGATGTACTTTTTATATAGTTGGGTCGCGTTGATGCTTTCTCCGGGACCCTCACGGGGGTCTCCGGGGAGCCCTTATATATACTGTATAAGGCTCTCGCATCATTGACGGAGAGAACCATTACTAAATAATAATGTAGACATGGCTAAATAACAGTCCTAACCATAAAAACTTAGGTGCATTATAAATACAGTAGGGTCCCCATCTATGCGTGTTCGATTTGTGCGTTTCACGATCTGTACGAGCTACAAAAAATATTAATTTAATAATTCCAAACTGTGCGAATATTGTTCGAAGTGTGCGAGCGCCGAAATAAAGGTAAGCAAATCGGTGGAGAAACCCAAATGTACGAGTTTCTTCCCAGCTGTAGCCCCTTTTGACCATGCCACCCCCACGTTCCGGGAAGCGGCGCACCATCACACTGGAACTAAAGCGGAAAGTTATTGAGTTAAAGGATGATGGAAAAGGAAATTCAGTTGTAGGCAGGGAGGTGGGGCTTACTGAGTCGAATGTTACGTTAATTTATTAGAACGAGGATGAAGTGTTAAAGTGTGTCCAGGTGTGTTCATCCGCTATAGATAAAAGACAGGGCTGGGGCTGGGGCCGGGGTAGCATAGCTGCACTCGCCCTGCCGTGGGGGTTTGCCTCGGAGCCCCCTAACTTAATGTGAGTAAACAATGACTTATTGTTTAATTATTGCTTATTTTTAATTATATTATATATTGTTATGAATATGTGTCAGCTAGTGTTGTTTTTGATAGGTAATATGAAGTTGAACCCCTAAGCTCGGGACCGTCCATCCACCAAATTAATTATTTCCCATAAGATACAAGATTCGATTTATACGATTTCGATCTGTGCGACCTCGTTCATCCACCAAATTCTAGCACAGTTGGGGACCCAGCTGTACATTGGGGCATTATTCTTATGGGAAAAATAGTAGGCCTAGGCTAGGCCTAGCCTAGGTTCTAAATTCGTCCAGTCACCCCTCAAATACCCATTTTGCCCCAAATACATCCAATAAATACATACAGGTATTGTGAGGAGAATATGTATAAATACATATTATGATAAGATTACTTACCACACAGACTTTATTTTAAATCATTGTCATATTTAGCCTAGCCTAACATCGTCTAGGCTAATTTAACCGCTTTCGTCCGACTGGCCTTTGCTGTGTTTTGAGCATGAATTTCCTTCATTACTACCACCAGACCCACCATCCCTATCACCAGATGTACTAGAGGTTATAATAAACACGAGAGATACGAGGTTCAGGCACAAAAGAGCTTGCAAACAGCTGGTTTTTCAACATAGAAACGAATGGACTGTGAGCTAAGCTCAGCTAGTGTTGACGTCATACAAAGATGGCGGCATCTTGCGCAATGACGATCGGATCTCGGATTTCGTCTCTAAGCGGCAAGCACCTTGACAGTGGCAGATTCTTTTAGTTCAGTTAACTTTTTTATATTGCTTTTGTTTATGTTTTCTAGTTTTATGTCAATTGTTTTCATTATTTTTGCTTTTTTTGGGTTTTGACTGGAATATTTGTGTGCCAAGATGGAAGCTTTTTGAGCGAACATGGAAATTGGGAATATTTGGTGTCTACAACGAAGATTGAAACAACGAAGACTGATGTGGCGAAGATGGGGGCTCCACTGTAGTAGAATGGTCACTCAAGCAAAACATCTTCAACCAGATAATTGGAGAGCAGTACCGTCCGCAAGTGGACTTGTTCGCGTCCAAGGGCAATCACAAACTCCCTCTCTACCTAACCCGCCGGGGGGAAAACCCAGGCGGGGGGTCCAGACGCCTTGACGGAGGACTGGAACAGGTGGAGTTCCATCTATCTGTTTCCGCCTCCAGACGCTTCACTCATGTGTCAAGTAGTTCACAAACTACGAGATTATCGGGGCACAGTCTCGATGATCGCGCCCCTGTGGCCGGCTCAGGTGTGGTACCACCAGTTGAAGACATGGTGCGAGAACCCGGTGTCACTCCCGATCTCGTACTTCCACTTAGAGACAATTAGACACCTCGAGACCTCGCTGACTTTTGTCTTTTGGACTTTCAGAACGCTAAATTGTTAACTCCTTAGGTGAGAGTGTAACAAATATATTTATTAATCAGTACACGACATCCACTAGGCGTCAATATCAGTCCCATTGTAAATCCTTCACCACTTGGGTAGTGGAAATGGCTCAAACAGAGGCGTCTGTTTCTCTAATTTTCAATTACAGTAACACCTCGATTTTCCGGCACTCAGGGGGATTTGAAACCTCCGGTGAATTGAAAAGTCCTATAAATGCCCATAAACACCAAGAAAATACCCCCTAATGGCTATCTGTATTATCATCCTTAATATAATAAACAAACACACATTACTATACCATTTAGTAATTACTATACCATTTATTGGTGATGGGCTGGTCTATCAGAGTGAGAACTGAGCGATCTCTACCATACCCATAGCTTACTCTGACTGTTCCTTTTACTTATATATTTTCTAGATCTCAAGTGACGGCGTCTGTAACGTGGATTGACCTCCCAATCTACCAAGATTGGAAGCCAAAGCGTCACATTTTTCCCTTGCCCCTCAACTTTCTCTTCATAATTGCTGAGGGGCACAGGGCCGTGGGTGGGGCTTTGGTTTCCCGGGCGTTTCCGCACCCTCCTCAAGCTCCCCGCCATGGAGTGGCTTCGGTCACCCAGGCTTTATTGTGGTCGGCGGGGAGGGTTCTGTGGGGGCGCTCGGTTATGGCCTTGGCCTTGCTCGGGGCCTTGGGGCTGTTCGGCCAGGCAGCTTGGGGAACAACAACAACAACAACAACAACAACTATACCATTTATACCAAACCGATAACCTCATCATCCTTAACGACATCCATCAACATACCCATATTCCTCACCAAGCCCTCTATAACCCATCATCTCCAGACATCACCTTTTGCTCCCCAGAACTCGCCCCCACAACATCCTGGAGGCTGGTCAGAACCTTAGGCTCTGACCACCTCCCGATCATTATCACCACCAAAACCAGACTCACCCCAGCTAGCCACAAACACACATACACCAATTATAAAAGAGCTAACTGGGAAGCATTCACAAATGAGACAGAACAACACTTCACAACTCTAAACAGTACACCCATCACTAACATCAACAATGCTGTACACATACTCAATAAAACTATCCAAAACGCTGACAAGAAACACATTCCAAGAGGTAACAGAAAAAGACACAACCCCAACTTCACACCAGAAATTCAAAACCTCATCAGACAACGTGACATACTGAAACACTCCCCAGCACCCCACACTAGACATCACACAGCAAATTCAAGCACTCAACACCCAAACTAACAACAAAATACAAGAACAACAAAAACTAAATTGGAATAACTTCCTACAAACACTTGATCACAAAACAAACCCCAAAAAACTCTACAAAACACTAAACAGCATCACACTTTCCAACAGCAACACAACACAATCACATGCTGCAATCACAACAACAGACTCTACTCCTTCATGTAAACAACAAGCAAACACTCTCATCAATCACTTCTCACATGTCAGCCACCTAAAACCTCACAAAGACGACCGACGTGTCATCCGACGTAAGAGACAATTCCCCACAGACCCTGACTATACACCCTTCACCAATCACCAGACAAAGCATATCATCAACAATCTCAAGCACTCACCCGCCTGTGGCCTAGACAACATAAGCAACATACACCTCAGACACCTGGGATCACAAGGCATACAAGCACTCACTAACATATCAAACTACAGCTATTCACACAACACAATACCAGACATTTGGAAGCATGGTATCATCATCACATTCCCCAAACCCAACAAAGACCCCACGCTACCCTCCTCGCACCGCCCCATCACACTCCTTTGCTCCCCCTCTAAAGTCATGGAACGCCTAGTATTACAACTAATTACACCTGACCTACCCCTAGCTCCAACACAACATGGCTTTAGGCTACTGCACTCCACAAACACTCATCTCACAGACCTTACACAAAGAGCTTTCGACGGCATCAACTCAGCTAGACCACCACACAGATCACTATTAGCCACACTCGACATTAGTAAAGCCTTCGATGCCATCCCCCGCCACAACCTAACAAACAAAATCTACAACACAAACATGCACAACAACACAAAAAGGTGGCTGGCCAACTTCCTAGCAGGCAGATGTGCACACGTATCTTTTGCCGGTCAGTCATGTAAAATCAGAAACTTTCCAAACGGAGTCCCACAAGGATCCGTCCTATCGCCCGCACTCTTCAATCTGTACATGCACGATATAACTACACCCAATACGCCCCAAATAAACTTAGCCTCCTATGCAGATGACATAACACTCACATGCACACACCATGACCCAAAAAGAGCAACAGATCTCCTTCAACCCTATCTCAACACACTACATGGCTGGTGCACTACAAACAGACTTAATCTTGCCCCAGCCAAATCCACCGCAACCCTACTCACAAGTTGGACAGGAGAACACGAATACATCCCTCAACTCACCATAAACAACACACCCCTAACACATACACACACACCCAAAATCCTAGGAGTAACATTTATTAGTGGCCCCTCCATCATTGACGAACATGCCTATTACATAAGGCATCCTCTTCAAACACTAATCCGCCGTAGTTTTGAATCTACCGCGCAGAGCATTTAAAAACTGAGGAGCCTTCATCATGAGCGCACGCGACCTCACTCATGGCTTCAGTCATTATGAATTGGGTTCTCACTACGAAAAAACTTCGTAAAAAATAAAAACAAAAAGAAAATAAGAATAACTATCCAATAAGCTTTCCATCATATCGTGGATGTACTTGTGTGGATTTCTGACCAGACGCTGATTCAGGCGTCATTCTTCCTTCTCTGCTCTGCGTTCAGCCTGCCCGGACGTGCCTCCCCACGCTCCGCTAATTCCGCATTCGTGGCGTCCCTAGTGAGTTTTTTCTCATTTGTTTACTCTAGGATGTATCGAGTAAGGTTAGGATAGGCGTAGCAGGAGTGTCCTGGGCTGGTTGCCCGCAGTGCAGTGTATTTTGGGTCGAGTGTATGGGGCATCTATTTCGGATGTACCCTCGTGGTCCCGTTGTGGACATGTGAACTTTTTCACAGCTGAGTTACTTTGTGATGCAGGCGGCTTTCACTACGCGTTAGTTAGTGCTGCCTTTTATCTTTCTGATGAGGTTAGCTTTGTTTCTGACGTTCCCAGCGTATTTTTCTTCACTTAGTGAAGTTTTTTCTGGGTCCTGAGTCAGTCTTCCCTTGGTCGGAAGTTTATGCTACGGTGGTGTGTTGGCGGTGGTTCCTGTTGTGATATTTCCAGTGTTTGTGTATATTTCAACTTTTATTATGCCGTCTACCTAGGCCTAGCCAGCCGCTCGTAGCTTTGCCACATGTACTAGTGTTATTGTTTATTATTGATAAATATGCCCTACTGTGTCATGTGTATCCGGGTTTTAGTTGTGTATTGGCTAATTCCTCGGACTATAATTGTTTCCTGGTTTAGTTGTGTATTGGCTAATTCCACGGATTATGGAGTGACCTTGGGGTTGTCGTGCGTGGCTCTCCTCGTGTCTCTTGTTGTTCAGATGGTGTCTGTTCAGGGTGGGTTGCCTTCCGGCGGGGTTTTCTCGGTTTCACCATGAAAATCCTGGCCGCGAGCCGTGTTGGGCCACACGTGGTTGTTAACACTGGCTTGTTTCCCCGGCGTTGGGGTGTCTATGGCTCTCCAGGACTGCGTCTCTGTGGATGCCTGGTTTCAGGCCTCCTTTGATTCCCGGCGGGATGGCTGTTCCCATCTATAAAACGATTGTTCATGCGGACATACGTTATGTAGTTTTTCTACCCGGTTTTACAAAAGCCACTTGAAAAACCTAGCTGTTGTTTTCGGCTTTCCTCCCCGGCGATCTTTTACAAAGAAGTGGGGACAGGAACTTATGGGGTTAACGTTTGGACATCTCACCCGGCGGGTGCACCTGGGTAGGGTGGGATGAACGACTTATGTCTTTCAGTTAGTTAACCAATCCATTTAGTGATACTATGTGTATCGCCGCCTTTACTTTTACGGCAATTGAAGGTTCAATTTAGGTTAATATCGATTCTTCTCACCCGGCGGGTGCTCCTAGGTGGAGGAACTAAGGAATTTACAAAATTCGATTTCGATTTAACCACTTAATTTAGTGATACAAGTAGGTATCGCCGCCTTCTAACTTACGGCGATCTTTTGTGACAATTCGTTAGACATCAGATCTCGTATCATCCTGCCCTGTGCTATTCTACTAAAATATTTCAAGGGCCGGTGTCTTTTTGGGGGTTGCTTTGTTACAAAATTGAATCTTGAGACAGTCGCCACCACCAAGAGACTATAAGCGCCATGCTGGACCGTTATATTATATCAGAGGGTATTCTTCACTTTCTTTAACAAAAGATTTGTTTAGATTTCTGAACCCCACCGCATAGCGAGCTGTGTTTTGTGCCATTACATCTCGTTACCCGGCGGGTTATTAACACTTGTGCGCGAACATGTTGGGTTAACCTTATGAGCATTAATTCCTGGAAATTTTCTTTTTTTTCCAGAGCTGAGCTCCGGCGGACCAATACAGACCCGGCGGTAGTTTCCTCCCACCAGTCTCTGTCATGGCTACCGTGGCCCCAGTTTTTGCTTTGTGCACTACCCCTACTTGTGCTGGTATCCCTATTTTTGCGCATACCCGTTGCATAAGGTGTGTTAAATGTCTAGACCGTTCAAGGGGTCTCTGGGTTATGCGTAATTGTTCTTTTTGCTCCCAATTAGCTTTAAAGGTCCTTTGTGATAATGATAAGACCGCGGCGGTAGCCTTAAGAGAGGTTAGGCAACAGATGTCAGCCTACACTACCATTGTTGCACATAAATCACTTCAATGTGACAACGTCCCACTTTGGGATAGATTGCTCTCCGAACACCCTCCCCCTAAACGTTCCTCTAGAGTCACGAGTATTAAGCCGGCGGAGACTGGTCAGGGTTCTGTATCCTCTGCGGCTACACCTAAACGCCCAAGAGAGCCTACACCCCCGGTATCCGCCTCTTCGTCTCGGGCGAGATCCCGGTCTAGGTCTCCTCTTAGACACCAGTCATCTAGTCGGGCCTCTTCACCGGCGAGTAAGAAGAGCAGGACGGAAGGTTCCACCAGTGGTCACGGCGAGGATTCCTCTAGATCTAAGAATAGTTCGCGGTCACACCGTAGCCATAAATCCTCTAAAAAGGATTCTCATAAACGGAATTCCTCTCGACATTCACCAACTTCTAGTGCATCTCATCGTACCTCTACCCCAGACAGAGTTTGTGTTAAGGCCCAAGAGTCCAGTGCAGTGCCTGTCCCAAAAGAGGATTTGCCACTTAATATTTTAACCCTGGAATTGGAAAGTTCAGGGGGTTCAGTAATTGAGAATGTTTCAGACTCTCAAGAGAGCGTAGGCCAGGGCCTCGGTGTTTGGCGGTTTGCGCAACCAGGGTCTGATCACCCACGTCCGACTCAAACGAGTCACACAGTAGCCGATGTCCACAGGGACGCGGCGATCCCATCCTCTATCCCAGACTTATCTTGGCAACAAGGTACCCCTGCCTCGGCGGGGTCTTCTCAGGAGGATCAGGAGGAGAAAGATGAAGTTTCTATAATTTCGGAGATGGACGGACAAGGGTCAGGCTCAGGCTTGGACGCCGCACAGGACACTAATGATTCACCTGTAAGTTCTTCATCAAACCAGTTTGTTACGGCACAAGAAATTAATGGGCTGCTTACTCATGCTTTATCTAAATTTTTTGGTCAACAACAGGAAAACCCCACAATGGACTTGGGGGCTCCCAAGACAAGTTCTACGGTACGGCCTCTGATGACTTCGATTGATTTATCTAAGATCCCTAACCCTCCCACTCTGTTAACCTCAGGGATCAATAGGCCTGCTACGGCGGCTTTGACAACTTCAAATGTCAGGGTCATAACGGATGTCAATCCACCCCCTCTAGACAAAGCGCCTCTTAGAAAGGTAGCTATGCCCTTACTTTATGGGCCAGACGAGTCATGGGTTCTTTTGAACTCCTCTAAACCAGAGCTTGCCCAACCTACTTTGTCAGGGGAACTCCCGGTACCGCGTGAGTGGGTCATCCAGGGCAATAAGTCAAAGAAACTAAGGGCCGTGGATACTTTAGGTAATGTTCTGGACGTAAACATCAAGGCTATACCTAGTTATTATCATCAAGATTATTTTGTGTATGCTTCTAAGCCTGCTTTACCCCCTGCCTCAGCTTCAAAACTATTTTCAGACTGGTCTAAGCTGGATGGGTTTAATGATATTAAGACTCTGTCAGCTCTCACTCCTGAACTAGATTTACAGACCGTCACAGACGACGCAGCTAATCCAGTTTTGAAGGTGGGACAGTTGGGACCAGGACCTTGGGTAGATTGGGAGGTAGAGGCTCAAAACTTTGCAACCACTTTCACTTCTAAATCTTCCCACCAGATACCTCAGGATACTCATTCATGGTTCTCCATGCCGGTGGGTTCTGCCGGCGGAGTCCCGTCAGCTTTGTTTTCATTTCTAGCTGCCCCTAAGATTAATCTTTGTGAGCTGAAGGACCCGTTCACTACCCCTACCCCTACTCACCTAGACAGAGAATTTAGGCTACGGGGAAAAGCTTTTCGCCTGTTCTCGCAGTACATAGTATCTCAGCAGGTGGCTAAGTCTTTACTACGATCCACTCAGGCAATCGCAGATGCGGATGCTCGAAGATCGGTTGAGTTATCCCGGCGACTGATTCTTCAGTCGTCAATCCAATCCTTGGGTGACATACGTGCCGCCTTGCTTGAGGCGGTACGAGCACGACAAGATCTTAGGATGTCGTTAGTTCGCAAGCTACCTGATCGCATTGCTAATCAGGTGGTTATGTCACCAGTGCTTACTCCCTCTTTAATGACCCCTGAAGTGTGGCGAACAGTGTTCAATATGGCACAGGCCATTAAGCACAGTCCCACCCCTTCTAAGAAA
Organism: Paralithodes platypus; assembly: GCA_032716605.1. NCBI lineage: Eukaryota > Metazoa > Arthropoda > Malacostraca > Decapoda > Lithodidae > Paralithodes > Paralithodes platypus. The sequence continues at coordinate 24,680,568 of CM064489.1, read as the reverse complement.
CCTGCATTTAACTTCCCCAAACCCAGGCCTACTACTAAAGCTCAGCCAGGGGGATCTAAACCTTTTCATCCGCCTAAGTCCTCCCACTCCCCCCAGGGTCAGTTCAGGCATAGACAGAGTAGGTTTTCAGGTCAGAGAGGACGCGGCCAACATAAACCAGGTCAGGGCCAGTCTTCGGCCAACACCAGCCAGCCGGCGAAGCGTCCAGCACCAACCCCACCATCAAAAAACTAAAGTCTCTCTCACTCCCGGCGCCTACCTTAAGGCCGGAGGAACCGAGGGTAGTACAGCCGGCGAACCCTTGTCTGCTAACTGGGTCGTTCCGAACGTGTCACCAAGCATGGCCGTTAAACACTTGGGCACGGATGGTGGCACGCAAAGGCATCACTTGGCAGTGGCTCCGGCGACCTCGATTACGTCAGCCGACAACGGCGAATTTTGTTTCTTTAGAGGTGGAGTCACTAGCCCAGGAAATGATTGCCAAGAATGTCATCATCCCGGTCCCCCCAAATTACCCTGTATTCACGTCCAAACTATTTTTGGTTCCCAAAAGGGACAGTGTTCAGATGAGGCCGGTCGTAGACCTGTCTTATCTGAATCTTCACATTCACAACGAATCTTTCAGAATGTTAACAGTACACCAAGTCAGGCTAACACTTCCGCCGGGAGGTTGGATGTGTTCACTAGACCTGACAGACGCATATTGGCACGTATCGGTCAACAAAAGATTTCAAAGGTTTTTGGCCTTACGGATCAGGCACCAAAATTTTGTTTTTCAGAGGATGCCGTTCGGCTTGAACCTGGCACCTCGATTATTCACAAAACTAGTCCGGCAAGCCCTGATGCCATTGTTAAAACAGGGGATCAGAGTGTTGTGGTATCTGGACGACTGGCTGGTGCTGGCAGAGACACAACAATTATGCATAAAACATGTCAATATCATTTTAAATCATGTCAAAACTCTAGGGTTCAAGGTAAATCTGGTAAAGTCAAACCTTGTGCCCTCACGAGTAATTCAGTGGATAGGGCTGGTCTGGGACACCGCCGCTCTCACTCTGAGTCAGAGTGTGGACAATCGCAACAGGTTTCGCAGGAAACTGTTCAGGTTTCTTCACAGTCTGACTACGACGCGAAGGGTCTAGGAGTCTCTTGTCGGCTCTCTCAACTGGATTCAACTAACTGTCAAGTTGGGCCGGTTGAAAGTAAAACGATTAATATTGGAAGGCAACAAATATTTCCCGCTCTTACCGGCGGGAAAATTATGGCCCATCCCGAAATTAATCCACACCTTACTAGCGGTCTGGGCGAAGAGGGAAACATTGCACTCAATAATGTCATGGACCTCTCCTCCACCAACGGTATGGGTAGACACGGATGCGTCAGGCACAATAGGTTGGGGATTTCAGTCAAATCAGGGGTCACCAGGGTCAGGGGCTTTGGTCCCACTTAGAAATCTCGCACATCAATGTCAAAGAATTACTAGTCCCCTTGTATTTCCTTCAGGCTCACGGCCCGCCGTTACGGGGCAAGTCGGTGGCCTTCAGAATGGACAATCTGAATGCAGTCCACTGTATTCAGAAACAAGGGTCAACGAGGTCAAGGAAGTTGCTAAACGTGTCGGAAGAGATTTTTGCTCTAGCCAACAGTCTAGATATTTATCTTCACGCATCTTATCTCCCAGGCGTAGCGAACGTCTGGGCAGACGCTCTGTCCCGGAGACAGAGCACGACAGTAGAATGGGAGCTCAAGCAACCCATTTTCAACCTAATGATTGCAGAGCTCTCCCATCCACAAGTGGATCTTTTTGCGTCCGAGGAGACTCACAAACTCCCTCTATACCTCACCCGCCGGGCGAAAACGCCGGCAGGGGGGCCAGACGCCCTAGTGACAGACTGGAACAGATGGAGCTCCATCTATTTGTTTCCACCGCCAGATGCGTCACTAATGTGCCACGTAGTGAACAAACTACGAGATTATCGAGGCTTAGTCTCGCTAATCGCGCCACTGTGGCCGGCGCAGTTGTGGTACCAGCAATTGAAAATGTGGTGCCCGGACCCGGTATCGCTCCCGGTCGGGTATTTCCACTTAGACACGATTGGCAACCTAGCGACCTCGCTGACTTTTGCATTATGGACATTCAGGAGGCCAAGTGGCTAGCACCATACGGTAGAGATGTGACAAATAAATTACTTAATCAATATACTCAGTCTACAAAACGACAGTATCAATCACATTGGCAAGCCTTTACTTCTTGGATCGTTAGGACAGAACAAACTGTACCCTCAGTGGCATTAGTTTTTAATTATTTGAATTATCTGTTTGAGCAGAAACGTTTATCTGTGGTAACATTAAAAAATCACTTAACTGCGATTAGAGTGCCCTTTTTAGACCTTACGGGTCTTTCCATACCGGTAGCGGAGGAAACAGGTTTTATGAGAGCATGTTTTAAACTCCGCCCACCTCCCCGTCAGCTCATGCCTACTTGGTCTCTGGACAAAGCTTTGTCTTTGCTTCACTCTCGTCTGTACCAAAATACTGCAGACTTTGCATTACTCTTAAAAAAGGCGGTTTTCCTTTTGGCTTTGGCCACCGGAAACAGAGTGTCTGAGCTGGCGGCGATGAGCAACACACCTAATTGTCTTAGGTTTGGTAGACTTAATGAATGTATTTCCATTGCACCCTCCCCAGGTTTTGTAGCCAAGAATGAGCATAGTGCACACGTGTTTTCTGAGTTCACGGTGCCGGCGTTAAAAAGGGGAAAGGTGCATCATAATTTATGTCCAGTGCAAGCTCTAACCAAATATTTGAGAGTAGCTCCTCAAAACCCCCAAGGTGCTTTATGGGTAGCAAGTACGGGTAAACGCTTACTTAAACGGCGATTAGCCTCTCTTCTGGTAGAAGTCATTAAAGAAAGTAATCCCGGCGTTGTGGGTCGGGCCCACGATTTACGCAAATGGGCAGCCTCTTTACGTTTCCTGAAATTTTTTTCAGTTGAAGACATAGCGTCCACGCAGTTGTGGGCGTCTAATCATACGTTTCTGTCTAGATACTTGTCAGTTGCTCTAGACAAACCTTCCTTACCATGTATAGCTTTAAGGCAGAGGGTCTAGGTGGCCCTGCAGTCACTTTTGTTTACTTTCACGGGAAAGGGGGGGGTGCAGTCAGTTGTCATAGGACACCCTAGACCCCGCCGGAGTATGAGAGCTGTGATACAATTTAAGGTTAAAGTGTGATATGAAAATTTCTCAGTGAGAAATTGTGCTAGTACAATGTTAAGTACAAAACAACGGTGTTGTTAGAGTAGTTTAGCTGCGAAAGCAATTTAATTTTAGAATAATGGAGTTCCTTTGCAATTTATCTCCAAGTTTATGTTGGGGTTTATTATGTGCACATATAAACTTATAACTTGTTATTTTTTGTCACCACTCGTTGAGTGGGGTGCCTTTGTAACTACAGATCTGTGTTCAGAATCTTCAGGGTTACCCATTTTTTGTCAGGCAGGCTTCTTTGAAGCACGCACCTGCCTGAACCCCCTTTTTCTTGTATTTTTTCGGCTACGCCGTTGTTAAATATATTTTCAAAGTAAGAATACTATGTGGTTGTTTTTATTATCTGCTTTTCTAGAGTTATGATATGATTACGAATGTCCCCCTCCAGTCTTAGAAATCAGGCATGTTCGTCAATGATGGAGGGGCCACTAATAAATTATAGGTTTGACTCCTGTAAGGAGATAAAGAAAACCTAATATTTAGTAGTGGCCCCGTAATCATTGACGACTGGGGCCCTCCCGACCGTCCCCTTCCCATTCGTTGATGTATTGAGGATTTTGGTTTACTTGATATGTCAGTGAAGGAAGAATGACGCCTGAATCAGCGTCTGGTCAGAAATCCACACAAGTACATCCACGATATGATGGAAAGCTTATTGGATAGTTATTCTTATTTTCTTTTTGTTTTTCTTTTTTACGAAGTTTTTTCGTAGTGAGAACCCAATTCATAATGACTGAAGCCATGAGTGAGGTCGCGTGCGCTCATGATGAAGGCTCCTCAGTTTTTAAATGCTCTGCGCGGTAGATTCAAAACTACGGCGGATTAGTGTTTGAAGAGGATGCCTTATGTAATAGGCATGTTCGTCAATGATTACGGGGCCACTACTAAATATTAGGTTTTCTTTATCTCCTTACAGGAGTCAAACCTATAATATGATACTCATATGACATTTAAACAGCACACCACAAACATTAAAAAGAAACTGACACCCAGACTTAACGCCCTCAGGTCACTTGCTCACACAAAATTTGGACACAACAAAGAAACTACCACCACAGTATATAAACAATACATAAGATCAGTGATGGAATATGCAAGCCCAGCCTGGGCTTCTAACCTAGCTGAAACACATCATAAGACCTTACAGACTATTCAAAACAAAGCCCTGAAGATCATTACAGGCTGCACAGCTACTGCACCCACAGATCACCTACATCAAGAAACCAAAATCCTCAAAGTCAAAGACCATCTGGACATGAGAGGCACTCAATTCCTGGCAACAGCCTCCACGAACCAAGACCACCCACTAAACTACATGGCAACACACCCACAGACACCAAGAAATATCAAAACAACACCCAGCACACGGTATCACACACAATTATTGTCCTCTCTCCCTCCATGCCCACCCCGAACCAACTTCCAGAAGCACATCCATCATATCTCTCACCGATCCATCCACTCACTCACAGACAACACGCAGCTGCATGCACGACCTCCCGAAATCCATCCTTCCGAATCCTCCCTTCCTCGCCAGGACAGAGTCCACCTGGCCAGGCTGAGATGCGGACACCATCCAGCTCTCCTGAGCTATCAGAAGAGACTGGATGACTCCGTTGTCGACGCCTGCCCGGGATGTAACACAGCACCCCATACCATTAAACACATCATAGAAGACTGCATTTCACACAACCACTTACGCCAACAACACAATCTACACTCAATGAGAGCTCTGTGGGAAAGCCCGATCGTGGCCATGGCCTTTCTCAGGGACTCGGGGCTGTTCGGCCAGGCAGCTTAGGGAACAACAACAACAACAACAACAACTATACCATTTTAATAGTAATGTTCTCAACTCGCCAATTTATTAGGATTGCAGTAGTTTATCGTCCTCCCCACCCTGGTTCAGATAGAGTTTTTATTAACGAGTTTGGAGAGTTTCTGGAGATCTTAGCTGAGAAGTCTGATTCGTTGCTGATATGTGGCGATTTTAATTTCTGGGTTGATCATCCATCCTTCAAGCCTTATTCAACTGAATTTCTCGAGTTAATTGATGGTAACAATTTTGTAAATCACGTTACTACTCCAACACACGTCGCAGGTCATATTTTGGATTTAGTCTTGTCTGCCTCTGATTGTTTTTTTTTTTTTTTTTTTTTAAGAGACAATGAACGGAGGAAGGAAAAACACAGATAAAACAAAAAGGTCCATGTGCCTAAAGGCATCCTCCATTCATAAAATGTTTGTAACAACTGGATTTAAACATTTGTAGATTGTAAGTTTGTGGAAAGCAATTCGAGGGAAGTGAATTCCAAAGAGTAGTAGCTCTGGGGATAAATGAATTCTGATAAGCAGAAGTTCTGCATTGTGGAGGAGAAAGTGTAAATTCATGGGCGCTCTCAGCTGCCCTAGTTCTACGGGGAAAGATGTGGAGAGGCGGCACAATTGAAGCAAGTTCCTCGGAACAATTGCTGTGAAAATATCTGTAGAATAATGCAAGGGATGCAACGTTTCTTCGTATGGATAATGTAGGAAGGTCCTGTGTGATTGCAGGGTTATTGATTAATCTAATAGCTTTATTTTGAATTTTGTCCAACTGCCTCAATGCAACCACTCCACTTCCACCCCACAGAGGTGAACAGTAATCCATCTGAGAACGCACATGACTTTTATATATCACGGCCAACTGCTCGCCAGTGAAGAATTCTCGAACTCTGTACAGGAGTCCCAGTTTTTTAGAGGCATTCTTAGCAATGCTTCTAACATAATGTGTCCAGCTCAAGTTAGTAGTTAATGTTACACCGAGAATGTCAATACTAGGGGAAGTGGGAATATTTACATCATTAAAAAATATATGGGAGTCAGTGAGATTCTGTCGGTTAGAAAATTGAATGTACTTGGTTTTCTGTGCATTAAAGGAAACTAGATTCTTTTGTCCCCATCCATGATCGCGTTGCAGATGTGGAGGTGGATGTTGTTGATTCAGTGCTGTCTGATCATGCTCTGGTTACTTTTAGCTTTGATGTCCCGAGACCACCCTCTTTCAACAAGACAATCAAATTAAGAAACTATGCTAGTATTGAGCATACACAGTTATCTTGTGCGGTTCGTACTTCTCTCAACTTACCACCTGAATGCCAACATTGCCATACATCATTGACTGTTTTTCACTTTCTTTGTATTTGTCCCGTCTATGCATCTGAAAGACGGAGATTCTTGCTGAACACCTCATTACATGGCATCCTCTCTGACTCAGACTCTTTCAATTTCACCCCTATTCGTCACTTCCTGAGAGCGATAAATTTATACAATGACATATAACTACTGACATATACGTGACTTTTAACTCTGTACCACCTCCTCCACCACTAGCCTTGAGAGGGCCTAGGCCCAGTGGGCTAGTATAAAATAAAAGCATCATCAACAACAACTTCTCTCAACTCTATCGACCCGTCTGATCTCTCTACTGATGAGTTGGTTATATTACATAATCAGTTGCTGAGCTTGATTTTCACTAGATACTGCCCCGAGATTGAAAAGAGAATTATTGTACGTGATGATTGCCCCTGGTATGATTCGTCCATCACTTCTCTCCGGCGACATCGTAGGAAGGCTGAACGTGACTGGCGTATGATGCGGACGGATGATGCTCGTACCCAATATGTGAATGCAAGAAATGCTGTTCTCTTGGCTGTAAAACAACGCAAGGTTGATTACTATAGATCCAGGATTGTGTCCTGTGGTGGTGACCAGAGAAAACTTTACGGCATTCTGAGAAACTTACTTGGAAATTTTTTTTCATGTTCAAAACCTGCATCAGTGTGTGATATGAAGCTTGCCTCAGATTTTGCCTCCTTCTTTAGTTCCAAGGTGTCGGGTATACGCGATGAATTAAATATATGTAACGTGCCAGATGATTTCTCTGTTAGGTTCCAAACTCACCACAGCAATTATTTGACTATTTCCACCTTCCAACCAGTTGAGGTCAGTGATGTTTTTTGCTATATTAGGAACTCTAAAAAGACCTTTTGCAATCTTGATCCTCTCGATGTATCAAGGTTGCAGGACGTTTATGAACACGCAGCCGACCTTGTTTGTAGAATCATTAATAAATCGTTCTCTGAAGGTACATTTCCTCAGACTGAGAAATCATCTATTGTCTATCTATCTATCTATTGCCAGACGCCTTACTCCCCTTAATGGGGGTGGCCATACACAAAATGCCCCCAAGCAAACCTATCCCCTGTAAGAGGGACAACCCATGCCAGTTTACTGAAGGACTTACAGGATTGACCACTCAATTTAGGGTCCGTCTGACTCCGAGGCCTTTTATGTATTTTTTAGCACTATTTTTCTACAGTTGTGTGCGGCTAATCCATTCACTAACCTGCTTCACCCTAAGATAGCAGTACTGATTTGTTTAAGGTTTACTCCCCTAGACAGGTTGCCGACCAAGGCTGACGATTCCCATCCACCCGGATTTTTATAAGGTTATCTCCCCTAGATGGGTTGCCGACCAAGGCTAACGAGTCCCATCCACTCATTAAAAAATCAGGTCTTGACGTGCAGGACTTGTCAAGCTACCGCCCAGTCTCTAATTTGTCATTCCTCTCTAAGATTATGGAACGCGCTATCCTAGACCAGCTACTACCTGTGTTGGAGGCCAACGGGACTATTCCCCACCTTCAATCTGCTTATAAGAAACATCACTCTACCGAGACTGCTCTTTGTAGGGTTCATAACGATCTGGTGATGGAGTGCTGTGCCGGTAACTCATCTCTATTGGTCTTGTTGGATCTCTCTGCTGCTTTTGACACGGTCGATCATCGGTTGTTGCTAGACGACCTACAGCAGTCTGGAATTAGTGACAGGGCACTTGCTTTGCTTGAATCATATTTGTCTAATCGAACCCAATCAGTGATGGTGGGTGATGCTATGTCTGATCCAGTTTCTCTACTGTGTGGGCTGCCTCAGGGTTCTCTGCTGGGCCCTATTCTATTTGTTGTGTACACAAGCAGTCTGGCATCTCTTCTTCGTGCCCATGGATTATCATATAATTTTTATGCTGATGACACTGAAGTCTATGTTAAGCAGAGCTGGGCACTTTAGCCAACACTTCCGCAAATAGCCAATTCCGCCATGGCGGAAGTGTCATTTTGTTGGCGAATTAGCGTTGGCGCCAAAATGGCTGCCTATTTGCGGGTTTGAAGCTCTGGAAAGTACCTCCATGTTGCAAACCTCGAGTCCGCAAAATAAAAATTCCAGCCGCCAGCCAGCCCTGGGCCGCTCCTGCAGCTCCAGCCAAAAAAAGTCATGTGACCAAGCCAACTACCTGTGTTCTGGAATCTAGGCCTATACATCGGCTCTTCACGTTTGTTCACTTACTTACTACTTAGTAGCAAGCGTCGAGCTAACACCTACAACACACAGCGTGACAGCAGTCCAAGAGTTCCAACCTGCTAGCACTTCAACTTTGTTTATATTTTCGGCCTATTGAAGTGAACATGGAGTCTACCATCATCCCTACCGCAGCTGCCAACAGCATGGGGAGCAGTTCACCACCATCATCCGACAGTGATGCTGCAGAGCATGCAGAAATCGAGGACCTAAGCCACCCCTGGCCCCACCTAGAAACCTTCTATGGGCCTGTAATTACCAAGAAGATGTCTCTGGAGAAGGGCTTTATAACTTTATAATCTAGCCTAATTTAAGATTATAAAGTTAGGCTATCGTTAATTTGATTGATAGCCTGTTAATTTTTAACCTAAACTAATGTTATTAGGCTACCCTAATCCCATCAAAATGCCTCAAAGCATGTAGGCCTAGGCTAAGTCTAACTTCTATATAGGCTAGGCTATATAGCCTAGGCCTAGGTCTATAATCACTAATCCCATCAAAATGCCTCAAAGCATGTAGGCTAAATATTGCATGTTCTAACTTCTAAATATAGCCTAGGCCTATAGGCTAATTACTAATATAAGTAATTTTATTAGGCTAGGCCTAGGCTACCCTAATCCTATCAAAATGCCTCAAAGCATGTAGGCTAAATAATATTGCATTTTCTAACTTCTATATATATACTGTAGGCTAGCCTAGGTCTAGGCTATAGGCCTAATCAGTCAATCACTAATTCCATCAAAATGCCTCAAAGCATGTAGGCTAAATATTGCATGTTCTAACTTTAATATATAGCCTAGGCCTAGGTCTAGGCTATAATCAGTCACTAATTCCATCAAAATGCCTCAAAGGATGTAGGCCTAGGCTAAATATTGCATGTTCTAACTTCTATGTATAGGCCTAGGCCTATAATCACACTCATTTTATTAGTGTCAAGTAGAAAGGGTTAATTTTGAAAGTATCATATAGGCCTAGACTAAATTTAGCCTACAATAAAATTTTATTAAATGTTGATCTGAAGCTAGGCCTTTATTCTGAGCATTAAAATTAATAGGCCTAGGCTACTTTATATTAAATTACTTAATCTATCTAAAGTAGACCTATCTAGGCATATATAGCCTATTGCCATTCCCAAAGGGGGTACCACGAATAAATCGCCTCCTTGCACCTCTGTGATCCGGCGTACCTCCTCCTGAATGGTGCGGAATTGCGAATACTGATTATTACTGAAGCACTCTCCCCATAAACAAGTTGCCCCAACGTTTTACTGCCCATGTGGACAAACTAAGTGGCCTATGCTATATATGCAGATGACATAACACTCACATGCACACACCATGACCCAAAAAGAGCAACAGATCTCCTTCAACCCTATCTCAACACACTACATGGCTGGTGCACTACAAACAGACTTAATCTAGCCCCAGCCAAATCCACCGCAACCCTGCTCACAAGTTGGACAGGAGAACACGAATACATCCCTCAACTCACCATAAACAACACACCCCTAACACATACACACACACCCAAAATCCTAGGAGTAACATATGATACTCATATGACATTCAAACAGCACACCACAAACATTAAAAAGAAACTGACACCCAGACTTAACGCCCTCAGGTCACTTGCTCACACAAAATTTGGACACAACAAAGAAACTACCACCACAGTATATAAACAATACATAAGATCAGTGATGGTATACGCGAGCCCAGCCTGGGCTTCTAACCTAGCTGAAACACATCATAAGACCTTACAGACTATTCAAAACAAAGCCCTGAAGATCATTACAGGCTGCACAGCTACTGCACCCACAGATCACCTACATCAAGAAACCAAAATCCTCAAAGTCAAAGACCATCTGGACATGAGAGGCACTCAATTCCTGGCAGCAGCCTCCACGAACCAAGACCACCCACTAAACTACATGGCAACACACCCACAGACACCAAGAAATATCAAAACAACACCCAGCACACGGTATCACACACAATTATTGTCCTCTCTCTCCTCCCTGCCCACCCCGAACCAACTTCCAGAAGCACATCCATACTCATATCTCTCACCGATCCATCCACTCACTCACAGACAACACGCAGCTGCATGCACGACCTCCCGAAATCCATCCTTCCGAATCCTCCCTTCCTCGCGAGGACAGAGTCCATCTGGCCAGGCTGAGATGCGGACACCATCCAGCTCTCCTGAGCTATCAGAAGAGACTGGATGACTCCGTTGTCGACGCCTGCCCGGGATGTAACACAGCACCCCATACCATTAAACACATCATAGAAGACTGCATTTCACACAACCACTTACGCCAACAACACAATCTACACTCAATGAGAGCTCTGTGGGAAAGCCCGATCGTGGCCATGGCCTTTCTCAGGGACTCGGGGCTGTTCGGCCAGGCAGCTTAGGGAACAACAACAACAACAACAACCCTTTCACTGCGGGTGACGTTCTGGAATGTTTTGGCAATTTACAGCAATTTCCAAGCTTTAAAAGCCTGTATGTATATCCTTGAGGTCCATGGAAGTTGGGCAACATTTATATTTAAGTAAATATATATATTTATTGACATTAGAGATTTAATTTATTGATTTACCCTTGATTCTGTAGTTTAAATTTAAAATTAATAAAAAACAGTTTGCGTTTGCATATTTGCATTTGAGGACTATAAATTTCACAAGGTTTGCACATTTGTGTTTGCTGAAGTTATGTTCTGGGTTTGCTGATTTGTGTTTGCTGACTTGACATTTTGTTTGTGGTGCCCAGCTCTGATGTTAAGATAAATGATGTAGGAGATATTAAGGACAGAATGAAAATTTTGATGTCGGATATATAGATCTGGATGGTTCGCAGAAAGCTAAAACTGAACGATGGGAAAACTGAACTAATTGTTATCCATGGAAACAGGAGGACTGGTGTCAACTTGGATCATTACATTTGGTGAAGCAGAACTCTCTCCTGCTGTATGTGTCAAGAATCTTGGTGTGTTCTTTGACTCAAAACTTAGTTTTAAAAAGCAAATTGATCAAGTAGTCAAAACTTGCAACTACCAGATTCGTAACTTATATGCTGTCCGAAAATCGCTGGACAAACAGTGTCTTTTGACACTGATTCACTCTCAAATCATGTCTCATATAGACTATTGTAACTCTCTATGGTTTCACCTACCCAAATATTTGCTACGAAAACTGCAGTCAATAATAAATCGTGCTGCACGACTGGTTTTTGGCCTCCCACCTAGAACGCCTACTACATCGAGTTTGATTGAGTTGCATTGGCTCCCGATCAAGGCCAGAATTGAGTTCAAGCTTTGTCTTATGGTTTTCAAAGGGGTTAAGTTTGGTGAGCCTAAATACCTGGCTGAACTTTTGCTCCCCCAACGGGATCGACCTTGTATGTCTCTGCGCAGTGGGGATGATCTTTTGAGATTGGATGAGCCTACCGTTGCTTATCAGTCGGCTTTTGTATCTCGTTCTTTCTCCCACACGGCTCCAAGGTATACAACCTTGCCGGACTGTACAGTAAACCCTCGCCATCTCGGACCTCTAGAGGTCGGAAAACCGTACTAGCCGGACTGGCTACGGCCTCTCGGACATTTCCTCATCCGTCATCGTTCCGACAGTGTCCGACGTTGTCGGATGACGCCCTCACGTCACCGGGCAATAAGGGTGAATATCCGACAAACAGAAGGGACGTCCGACGCCATCTACATCCGGGGCAAATTTTCGTTGGTTAACTATTAGTTATATGGGATTAATTAGGTTAGGTCCGAACCATCAGGCATATACCCCTATAATGTTCGTAAACACCAAATAAAAGTCATAATAAATTGTTATAATTAATAATTGATATACAGTAAACCCCCGCTAACTATAAGGGTCATATTTGTCATTAATATGATAAATTTCACATGAAAAAAAATATATCCCCGCGCTGTAGGCCTAATCCCTCCCCTCCCTGTCCCAAGCCTCAACTCCGACCCCGTTACTGTGATGATGTTGATAAGCCTATCTTATTTATTATTTATCTATGTGCTGGAAGGATATTATATTTTTCAATTCCATCACATTAGAAATGATTCAAAGATTACAAAAAGTCCAAATAAGACATAGTTATGTTAATATATAAGGGAGTTAGGTAGATATGCATTAGAGAGATAGATAGATAGAAAGAGAGTTGCAGAGGGGGAGTGAGCGATTTTATGTGGAAAAAAGCTAAAAATACCCTGGCTAAAAACTTCCGAACCATCGGTAAATCTCGGTAAAACATTTGCAAAGTCGAGCCAAAGTGTTTGTTGTTCGGGCAAGGGGTAGTACTATGCAACCTTCATTAACCCTTAATTAGCGGCGAGCAACATAAGTCGAGTTAAAAAAAGCTGGACTATGTGGCGGCGCTCGACATAGGTCGAGTGGCAATTTCAGCACGTAATGTGGCTGAGAGAGAGAGACAAGTGGTGGCAGGAGACTAGCGAGCGTATGACTGCTCCAGACCACCGCGGCGAACCTACTGACACAAATCTCAGCTCCCTCCTCCCTCTCTCACTCGCTACATACTCAATTATGTACCGAAACTACCGAATTACCTGCTTTTTGCACTCGCGTTGCACGGTTATTGCAAGAAAACTATCCATCATACAAGGATCGTTATGGTGTCATTCGAAAGCTCTGTTTATGCCCTTTCAGGGATAGGTACTTGTTTTACGTTCTGGGTCTTATTTAGGCATGAAAATGATCACGTAAACAGCCCTATTTTGGCTAAAAACACCCCGCTGTGCGGTACATATAATAAACCGCATAGGCCGCTCGTAAGGTGTTAAAGTGAAAATTTGTTGCAAGTGTTCGTTGTGCAGGGGTTTACTGTACTGTGTTTTGTATTACAGATTATAGGGTTCGAATAGGGTTGTCTTCGTTTTCTAGGTTGACGCGGACGTCTCTCTTGAGGTCAGATTTTTCCGTAGTCTCCGATTTCATTGTTGTCTCGGACGGACATTGGTTAGGTCGGATTTTATCCTCTGTTAGGTCGGACACAAGCCGGACTCCGGACATCTCGGATTTTCGGTCATCTCGGACTGGGTCTCCCCCCAATTAGTCCGAGATAGTGAGGGTTTACTGTATTAAGCAGTCTATATCTGTTGAGTCCTTCAAGAAGCATTTAAAGACCTTTATGTTTCAAAAGTGTTACGACCTGGGGAGTGGTGTAGTGACAGATGATTATAGAGTTTAGTGGTTATAATTATTGTATTAACCCTTGGGATCCGGGGGGGTCTCATATGAATTTTGGCAAAATCAACTTCATAATTCAGTAGCTACTGATTGAGACCACCTAGAGAAATCAATGTTTTTGCAAATTGTAGAACTTTTTGTTGTCTGTAGAATGCCGTAGAGATGACGTTACTACAACGCGTGATTACCGGGTTCTGATGATTATAGCGGCGATTTTTATGAGCGCATTTTGCCTCATATGAGGCCTCCCGGATTCCGAGGGTTAATAACTGTGTAAATTGTGTTGTAAATATGTTAATGTAGTTTTATTGAAATTGTGTTTTGTGTTCGAGCGCTTGCGAATTCATTTTGAAGATTGAGCGCTCTTTTAAATAAGTAAAATTATTATTATTATTAATATTATTATTAAGTACAGTAGAAGTTGGAAAAGGCGTCCAGCTGTTGTTGTTGTCGGCGGCGTAATGCGTATCATCATATGCGAAGGCTAGGCCTTATCGGGGGGGAGAGTTCCGTGGCGCATTCAAAGTTTTGACAGTAGCAAAAAGAAACATAGAAAATAACCCCTAATGACTATCTGTATTATCAGTACCCCCTAATGACTATCTGTATTATCAGCCTTAATATAATAAACAAACACACATTACTATACCATTTAATAGTAATGTTCTCAACTCGCCAATTTATAAGTACAGTAGAAGTTGGAAAAGGCGTCCAGCTGTTGTTGTCGGCGGCGTAATGCGTATCATCGTAAAAGGCTAGGCCTTATCGGGAGGGAGAGTTCCGCGGCGCATTCAAAGTTTTGACAGTAGCAAAACGAAACACTAATACAGTATCAAACTGTTTTTGTTCTTTTTAGATTGTCTTAGGTTTCTCACTTATTATCTAAAACTTATTTATGAGGTGGATGCTTTGGGAGAGGCAGCAAGGGGTGGATGCTTGCCACTCATCCACAGTTGTAGAGGTGGATTCTGTTACATCATCCACCTCTCTCCATTCGTTTGGATATTTGTGTTTTTTGTTCCAAGCTCAGAACCACTCTTTTGCATTTCTTCTTGTCACTATTGACTTTGCCTTAATCTTCGGCATGATAGCGATGAATCGAGTATAATATGTCCGATATTAGAATGTTTGTTTATACGGATCGATCGGGCGAGACCGAGTAGGCCTATTCCCGCGCTTTTGTTGTTGTTGCTCGATCTGACGTCGCCGTTACCTGCATAGAACCACGGACTATTTTATATATACTGTACAGTGAAATTCCGCTAATCCGGAGGCTGAAACCTCGGAATGCCCGATATCTCGGAAGGTTTTTTCCCCAAAAATATATTATTTTTCCCCCCAAATAAGATTATAAAATAAGATTCATGTCTATCTTAAGTCAATTAATCGAGTGTTTTGGATTTACACCTCTACACCACCGGAACTTCACCGCACTGCCTCTATTCTAATTAATTATTAATTTGTATGTATTTTAGGGCCATTTTTATGTATAAATCTGATACCTCGGAAAATCTGCTAATCCGGAAGTCCCGCGGTCCCCTGCCTTCCGGATTACATGACTTTTACTGTACAGTATATATATATTTCTTATTGGTGCTTTTTAAATATTGTTTTCCTAATATTATATGTATTTATCAACTCTGCGTAAGCAGAGTTTGGTATCGCCCCCCCCCCCCCCCCCCCCCCGTATAGTGGGTACCACACAAAAAAAAATCTGTCGTCGTCGTCGTCCGTCTGTCTCGGAACTACTCCTAGACCGTTGGACGGATTTTCACCAAATTTCACACAAACATTTGTTGCGTGAATGCAAAAGTCAGTCAAAAAAGATTTTTTGAATTTATGCAATAGTTATGATTTTAGGTCCAAAATATGGTTCCCCCCCCCCCCCCCCAGCAATGATGGCATTCTGGGAGCAAAAACATCTCGCTACGTATTTGCTAGGTTAACCCATTGAGACCCAGCGTCGCACGTGATGCGTCGGCAGTTTGTTATCACCAACTCCCAGCGACGCATCACGTGCGTCCGGCATATTAAAATAATTTACGTGGCTCGTAAGGTAGGAAATGGCGGGAGAATAGGAGGGGGAGGTACCGTAGTGTGTGTGGGAGCCGGGCCGGTAGGTGTGAGCGGGCCAAGACAGCCGCGCGGCCGGTGGTGGTGGGCTTAGTGGGGATACTTTACACCCTTAGTTCACCGCCACTTTGAACCTTCATTACTCCGGTCGTATGGGAGCTAGAGGCTTGAGATTTATGTGAGACACTCCTTAGGATGTATGCCGTACAATGCCATACTCAGTTTTCACCCTAGTGCTCCCGGGCGGGTCGTCATGCGGGGGAGACAAACTTTCGACCCTCCCCGCCCCCCAAATGACCGAGGTGAGTTTTTTGTTAGTTTTTTTCTTCATTTCTCACCATTCTCTTCCATTTTGGCTCAACACATTTTTTTGAGGCTCCCCCCCCCCCCAAAAAAAAAATATCCGAGGTGATTTTTTTTTTTTTTTTTTTTTTTTTCATTTCTCATCCTTGTCTTCCATTTTAGCAAACAAAAAAAAGAAGTGAAAATGGCTTGGGACTGGGGTGAACAAAATATTATAACTAGCCGGGGCTCAACGGGTTAAGTTAGTTTAGTTGGCATTAGAAGTGATGGTAGTAATATTTGGATTTATGGTGATAGTAGTGATAATGGTGATAATTGTAATGATGATGGTTGTAGTTGTATTGATGATGATGACAGTAGTGATGATGATGACAGTAGTAGATATGATGGTGACAGTAGTAGTAATGATGGTCATAATAGTAGTGATGATGGTGACAAGTAATGATGATAGTTGTAGTGATAATAATGACAGTAGTGACGATGGTGTGAGTATTAGTGATGATGGTGAGTAGTAGTGAGGATGGTGAAATTTGTAGTAATGACGATAGTTGTGGTGATGAAGTTCATAGTAATGGTGATGATGGCAGTAGTAGTGATGATGGTGACAGTAGAATAAATTATGGTAATATTTGTGACAGTAGTAATGATGATGGTTATAGTAGTAGTGATGATGTTAACAGTAGTAATGATGATTGTAAGATGGTGGTGATGATATTAGTAATGATGGTTGATAGTTGTAGTATCAATGATGATAGTAGTGATTAAGATGCTAGTGACAATGGACAGTGATGATGGTGAGAGTAGTAGTGATAATTGTAATTGTAGTAGTGATGATAATCATAGTAATGGTGATGATGACAGTACTCGTGATGATTGTGGCAGTTGTAGTGATGATGGCAGTTGTAGTGATGATGGCAGTAGTAGTGATTATGTTGATTGTGATTGATGATGATATTAGTAGTGATGATGGTAACCCATCGCAGAGTTGGGTATGCCGTTTTGATTTTGGGCAAAACGGCACATCTACTTTATTATTTGTTATGATGAAATTATGCTGGTAAGACGAAAAATACCGTTGTTTTTTTGTTTTGTTTTTCCCTAAAACCTCCGGTTGTTTGAAGCTACCGGATGCTTGAATGCCGGAAAATCGAGGTGTTACAGTACTTGGACTATTTATTTGAACAGAAACGCTTTTCAGTCTATCTATCTATCTATTGCCGGACGCCTTACTCCCCTTACGAGGGTGGCCATACACAGAATACCCCCAAGCGGACCTATTCCCTGTGAGAGAGACAACTCGAGCCAGTTTAGTGAAGGACTTACAGGATTGACCACTCAATTTAGGATCCGTCCGACTCCAAGGCCCTTTGTGTATCTTGTTAGCACTATTTGTCTACAGTGGTGTTTGGCTAATCCATCCACTAACCTGCCTTACCCTTAGGTAAGCAGTACGGATTTGTATCAGGTTTACTCCCCTAGACAGGTTGCCAACCAAGGCTGATGAGTCCCATCCACCCGGATTTGAATAAGGTTGTCTCCCCTAGATGACGCTTTTCAGTAACAACTTTAAAAAAACATTTGTCAGCAATTAAAATCCCATTTTGTGATTTAACGGGTCTATCTGTACCGCAGGCGGAGGAGAAGGGCTTCATGCGTGCATTCTTCAAGCTTCGCCCACCACCCCGTCAGCTCATGCCTACTTGGTCACTCGATAAAGCTTTATCGTTACTGAATTCACCCAAATATAATCGCAATCCTGATTTTGATTTGATTCTCAAGAAAGCTGTTATTCTTATGGCTTTAGCTACAGGTAGCCGGGTATCTGAGCTGGCGGTGATGAGCAACGAACCTAACTGTCTGAGGTTTTGGCGGCGTAATGTTGATATGCAAATTGCGCCGTCACCCACTTTTATTGCGAAGAACTAACATAGTGAACATGTTTTTTCTGCTTTTACAGTACTGGCGCTCAAGCGCGGTGATACACAACATATTCTATGCCCAGTACAATCTATGATTAAGTTGTTGAGAGTGTCTCGGCTTAAGCAACCGGGAGCTCTCTGGGTTTCGAGTACAGGTCAGCGCATCACAAAACGAAAGTTAGCAGCCCTAATAGTCGAGGTTATTAGAGAAAGTAACCCCTGCGTAGTGGCAAGGGCCCACGATATCAGGAAGTGGGCGGTTTCTTTGAGATTTTTACATAATTTTTCCATTGATGATATTGCCAACACAAAATTATGGACGTCAAACCATACTTTTCTGACGTGCTACCTGTCTGTGGCCCTGGATCGACCAAAGCTCACCTGTGTGGCACTACGTCAACGGGTCTGAGGGCTCTATATGCTGATTAGACTTTAAAGTATTTTAGAGTTTAAAACAAAAAGGGGGGGGGTTAACCCTCCAGACCCGGAAGAGCTCTTGAACGCCCATAACAAACTCGGCCCGCGCAACCCGGAAGGGCTCTTGAACGCCCATTGCTTGCGTATGTGCTTTCGAATGCCGCGCGTACATTTTTGGTATCATGGGAGGGTAGGTGGCGCCACCAGACGTAAACTACGCCACAGCAACAGTATCTACCCCGACGCCATCATGGATAGTACGCCAAATAGTGATTCCGCTCTGTCCGATACCGTGCTCCCTACGACGCCCGCCCTAGTTCGTCGCGCCTTACCCACGCCATCGCCTAAATGTGTTATCTCCCGGAGGTATTGAGACGACATTGAGACTTTATGAGCGTGCTGATGCACAGCATAATGTTGATGATGAAGGCAGTGATAACTCTGATAAATATAAGTCGAGTGATTATGGCAATGAGAGTGACAAAGAAGAGCAATTCCTGGGATTTGCGAGGGAACATGAGAGTGATGAGAGTGATGAAGGTAATGTACCAGCTTTTGAGGAAGCTGTTTTACCTCAAGACAGTGAATTCAAGAGAGTGAGTGAGTGGGAGAGTTCGAGGTCACTCTCCAAGTTTCACTTGAGTGATACGACTCCAAGCCCTTCGCCAGCTAAATCGCCTTTCAAGCTACACTTATATAAGAAGCAAATACTTGAAAAGGCTGCCACGGCAGCTAGGGAAGAAGCAAAAAGACTTGGTGAGGATGAGGCTGTGAGTGAGGGTGAGCGTGGTGGTGACTCATCTCGCCCGCCATTGTCTCCCTTATCTACCCAAGCCACCCAAGATGACCCGGGTGCCCCGCATTCTTCCCCACCACCCCCACCACTGCCAAGGGTTGAGGACCCCCCACTTTCGGCCTATTTGCCTCCTAGGTCCCCCGACAGGAGACATACTGCTGCCGAAAAGGGGAAAGGCAGAAAATATATAAAAAAAGGACAGAAAAGTAAGCGGGCTTTGTTCGAGGCTCCCGCGGCGTCCACCCCTGCCCGCCCCAGCCATACGCCCCCGCAACTTTCCCCACGGTCCTCCCCACCTCTCCTGCCTTCAACATGTCTTCCTGATGAAGTATTTGAGCTCGCATCACCAATACCTGGGCCTAGTGACAGTGAAGCATTGCTTTCTGTCACTCGTCGCAGGCCAAGGAGCCCAGGACCTTGGGGGGACATAGCCTCACCTGCCACTCCTTCCCCACCTCGCCCACCCGCACACCGCCCACGCATCACTCCTTCCCCGCCAGATTATGTGGGGGCCACTGATGATGAAGGGCACCTCTCAGAAGACTCAGGCCATGATTATGTAGGTCCACCGTGAGGGCAAGATGACCACTCTGACGATGACTACATGGACATGGACGACCCTCAACCCATCCACTTGGCCCGGCGTCGTGCTGGGCGCCGCCCTGGCCGCCAACCTCGCCGCCCTAGGGCGTGGGCGTGCTGGGCCACCAGCTGGAGCTCCTCGTCAGTGTCGACAAGACCCATTCTACGTTTTTCAGTGGCAAGACGTAGTTGAGGGGGTTGAGTACAACCCTGATGTGCCAGCTTTTGATGAGGTACAGGAGGGTTCAGGCATTACCCCCAATTTTCCCGCAGGCCCCAATGCTCCACCACACAAACTTTTTGAGGCCTTCTTTGATGAGGAGGTGGTAGGGTATGTTGTCAAAGAGACAAATAAGCAGCACCAATTCCAGGTCCACTTTTTGGGCAAGGTGACCAAGGGCCACATGAGGCAGTGGACCCCAGTGACTCATCACGAGTTCATGGTGTTCCTGGCACTCACCATGCTAATGCCTCATGTCAAGAAGCATAGGTTGCCTGACTATTGGATCACCAATGATCTCATATCCACCCCTGCCTTCGGGAAATATATGTCTCGCGACCGGTACCTTGATATCCTCGCAGCGCTCCATCTTGTCACCAACACCGACGTCCACCTCCCAGACAAGCTGTGGAAGATTAGGACGTTGTACGAGATGATGCGAGAACGCTTCACCTCCTACTTCAAGCCCTTCTGCAAGGTCGTCATTGACGAGTCTCTTGTGCTGTTCCGGGGAAAACTCAGCTTCCGGCAGTACATCCCCTCAAAAAGACATCGCTTTGGCATAAAATTCTTTGTGCTGTGCGACTGCAAAACTGGCTATGTCCTGGACTTCCTGGTCTACAGCGGGAAGGAAGGGGACGTGCTTGTGGACCCCCTCATTGGCTTTGGCGGAGCAGTGGTGCAAGCCATGATGGACCGCTATTTCCACAAGAATCACGTCCTCTTCACGGACAATTACTACACGTCCCCCACTCTCTCAAAGTACCTGCATGAGCGCAAGACGGGGACTATAGGCACAGTACGAGGGAGAAGGAAGGGCATGCCACCTTTCCCTCCAAAGACCAAAAAAGGCGATGTGTTCAGGAAGAAGTCGGGACCCATTCTGGCTATCCACTGGCACGACCAGTGGAAGGTCAACCTCCTGAGCACCATCCACAAGGGGGAAATGGTGGAGACTGGCAAGGTGGATCGCCGCACCCAGGCCAGGGTGACCAAGCCCGATGCTGTCCTGGACTACAACAACAACATGAGGCTGGTGGACTAGTTCGACATGCAGATAGGCTTCATTGACTGCCTGCGTACCTCGTGCAGATGGTACAAAAAGTTCTTTCTACACATGGTGGACATGTCCATTCTGAACGCCTACAACATCTACAAGCTTCGGAATGAGAACACACCCAGGAAGTTCAATAGCCTGCGGAGGTTCCAAAAGCAGGTGTTGAAGGAGCTCCTGGAGAAGTATGGTACGCCACAGAGGGCAGTGGCACATGCTGGGCCCGCTGTTACTGACCGCTTGCACTGTGCATATTACATGCATATGCACAGGCTTGTTCCCCTGCCTCAGAATGAATCAGGAAGAACGCAGCAGAAGCGGTGCCATGTCTGCTACAACACCAGGCTGAGGGCGAGGTCAGGTAAAAAGTCCACCCTGGAGTGTGTGGAGTGCAGGGTGGCACTCTGTGCTGTAGGGTGCTTCTTTGATTACCACTCCAAGCAGGAGTTCTAATAATCATAGTGAAAGTGCCAAAGATAATGACAATATGTACAGTATATATATGGGCAAAAAGTGGAAGTAAAACAATTTATTGTTATACAAAAGTCATGTAGGCCTATTATGAAAACATTTATACAAATACAATTACACCATAATAATATGTGAAAGTGACACATATGTATATAATAAGTGACATTCATATGATTACAACCTATAGAAATATAGAAATCAGTGAAAAAAGACACAATAAATTGTATATAAAACGTTTACAAAGCATATAACAAAGTGAAAGTGACACAAGACCTAATATTTGATGGCCAAAGTATAATAAACACCTGTGATAACGAATAATCAGTGCCTAATATAACAATAACCTACCTCAATTACTAATAAAATGTACCGTATCGAGTGAAAATGAGCATTATCAGTGACAGTGACACTCTCTAAAGCATATTTATCAAAGTGAAAGTGACACAAGACCTAATATTTGATGGCGAAAGTATAATAAACACCTGTGATAGCGAATAATCAGTGCCTGATATAACAATAACCTACCTCAATTACTAATAAAATGTACGGTATCGAGTGAAAATGAGCAATATTAGTGACCGTGATACCCTAATAAATATACTTTATATAATTGGCCTCAAAATAACTATAATAATATCAAATAAACATCACATTCTCAATATCAAACACTAAAATCGTCTAAGGGAGATATACACTTTGGCGCGACGAGCGGCTAGGTGCGTGGTAGCCGTGGCCGGGGCGACACATCGGAACGCGGGAAGAATTTGCCGCCGAAAAGCACTCGTCTTCCCGCGCTCACCATTACGCAATCACTCGGGCTACAGATCTCTACTCAACGGCATTCTACAGAGGAAGGTTTGTGGAACATTTTACTTTTTTATTCATAACATTACATGCCATATTTATTGAATTACAGATGAATTAACATAGCCCAAAGATCATCAAAACACCCGGTACCACAGCACAGTCGCGAGCTAGAGGGCCCGGGGCTGGAGGGTTAAGGCAGTAGTAAGACCCCTCAGCCCCTCCGCTGGACAAGTGCTCCGCCAAATAATGTGATATGTATACTGTGATATACTTAGTATAAATTTTAATTTTAAGCAAAACATTTCATTAGTAACATATAACTATGAAATACATGCAATACCTTGTCTAAATTACGAAGTAGTTCAATATTAGGTTAAGGATAAATTATTTATGTCAGAGGTTTATTACATATTTTTATACCTTACCTGAATTCTGACCAATATATGTCAGGAATGTATCTTTCTTATGTCCGAATCGGAGATTCATGTACAATGTAAAGTTTATAAGCAGAGTTTCTTCGAAGTACACCCTCTGCTTTTCTTTCCATTTTTAAATAACATTATATATATTGTATGTATACAATAAATTTAAGATTGCTATTGTGGTGTTTGGTTTTCAACCTATTATTAGATTTATTAGTGGTTTTGGATATTGGTACGAATGTCCCCCTCCAATCTTGTGATATCAGGCAGATCGTCAATGATGAAGGGGCCACTAATAAATTATAGGTTTGATCCCCGGAGGGGAGTAGAGAAAACCTAATATTTAGTAGTGGCCCCGGAATCATTGACGACGTGGGCCCTCCCTCCATCCCCTTCCCATTTGTTGATATTTAAGTAATCTTGATTTGTCATTGAAGGCCGAGATGACGCAGGAGGATCAGCGTCTGGCTGCGCATGGGAAAATATCCACAAATCGGGAAGCCTGATTATAGCAGTTCTTAATGTGTTTTTTCTTTTTTATTATTTACAAAGTTTTTTCGTAGTGAGTAAGTACCCAATCATAAGGACGATTCCGTAAGAGAATAAGCGTACCCTTACGAGCTTGGCTCCTCTTCTCTTCCTGCGGCGGATGTTTCAAACGGCTAATGCAAGGGCTTGAAAGGTAGCTATTATATAATAGGCAGATTGTCAATGATTCCGGGGCCACTACTAAATTATAGGTTTGATTCCCGTAGGGAAGTACACTCGACCCTCCATTTAACGGACAAATGCGTGCAAGCACCTGTCCGTTCCTGCTAAATGTCCGTTGCTGCTAAATACTGTCCAGTCCGGATGTAATCCGGAAATTCCTTGAGAAAAATTCGGTGTTGAGTACAGGTGTCCGGATCGTGACATTTAACTGTTATGCATCCTTTTTTTTACTGTACCTGAAATAAATCCTGGTAATCCCTTGTGCTACACCCTATTGATAATGCAAAACTATTGAACACACTTAAAAGTGTATATTATTTGGTCTCTATATAATCTGTGAATCATTTCCGATATGATAGAATTAAAGATTTTATTTTCCAACTCATAATCAGCAAAAACGACACAAATGTCAATTAAAAACATGTTATAATATTTCCCCATCATTTTGTGTATACCGTGGGAACAAAAAAAACAAAAATCTATCAAACGTAAATCTCCCGTCTGGGAAGCTCGGCGCCTAGACGGAGGGGAGGGTTGAAATATTTTGTTGACTATCTCATTTATTATTTATCTATGTGCTGGAAGGATATTATATTTTTCAATTCCATCACATTAGAAATTATTCAAAGATTACAAAAAGTCCAAATAAGACATAGTTATGTTAATGTATAAGGGATTTAGGTAGATGAATTAGAGAGATAGATAGATAGAAAGAGTGTATATCGAGGGAAAAAAACAAAACAAAAAATCTATCAAACGTAAATCTTCCGTCTCGGAAGCTCGGCGTCTAGACTGAGGGGAGGGTTGAACTTTTGTTTTGACTATCTTATTTATTATTTATCTATGTGCTGGAAGGATATTATATTTTCAATTCCATCACATTAGAAATTATTCAAAGATTACAAAAAGTCCAAATAAGACCTAGTTATGTTAATGTATAAGGGATTTAGATAGATGAATTAGAGAGATAGATAAATAGAAAGAGTGTGTATATCGAGGGGAAAAAACAAAACAAAAAATCTATCAAACGTAAATCTTCCGTCTCTGCTGGCACGGAGGGGAGAGTTGAAATATTTTGTTGACTATCTTATTTATTATTTATCTATGTGCTGGAAGGATATTATATTTTTCAATTCCATCATATTAGAAATGATTCAAAGATTACAAAAAGTCCAAATAAGACATAGTTATGTTAATGTATAAGGGATTTAGGTAGGTGCATTAGAGAGATAAATAGATAGAGCAACGGACTTTGCTCCAACTTTGTTATAGCAACGGACTATGTCCGTTGCTGGGTCCATTGTCCGGCCTACATTTTTTGACCGTTATTGCCGATATCCGTTAAATCGGAATCCGTTAAATGGAGGTTAGAGTGTATAGAAAACCTAATATTTAGTAGGGCCCCGTAATCATTGACGACTTCGCCTATTAGTATAATAGTCTCCATTCAACATCCCGCGCCAGCATTTTGAATAGCCCGCGCGGAAGTTAACCTGGAGTACTCATCATAAGTGCACGCTTAATTCCCTTACGGGATCGTCATTTTGATCGGGTACCCTACAGAAAAAAACTCCGTAAAATATAAAAAATAAAAAATAACTTAATATCTGTTATCATATGACTTGCCATATGCGTGGATTTCTCATGTTTCGCTTCCCCAACACCAGGCCCTCTAGCGGCCATCGTCTTCCTTCACTGATATACAGTACCAAGAATAAACTATAGAAATCAACGAATGGGAAGTGGGATGGTCGGGAGGGACAGTGTCGTCAATGATTACGGGCCCTACTAAATATTAGGTTTTCTCTACTTCCCTACGGGAATCAAACCTATAATTTAATAGGGCCCCTTCATCATTGACGACTTCGCCTGATTAGCAAGACTGGAGGCGGGACATTCGTAAAATATCCTAACCTTAGGGACGAAGAATCCAAGTAAAAAAAAATTTTTGTTATTGTATGCAAACAATATATAAAAAAGTATAAAAGATTTGCAAGCAGTGCGTGACATTAAGAAACTGCTTACTCATGGTCAGATCTTTACATTAGATCGTATGCATGATAAAGTGGGACACACATGTGTTCCCGAGAACTGTAACTATGCAGTAGTTACTCGTAGAGACAGATTGAGGAATGAAGAGATACGTAGGAGAGTGGGGCAGCAGGAACATTTGTCAGCCAGAGTGGACAGAAGGGTGCTGAGCTGGTATGGTCATGTTGAACGAATGGGAGATGAAAGGCTTACAAAGAGAATATGTGAGTCAGGTACAAGGGGAGATAGAAGGGCAGGAAGACTCTCATTGAGATGGAGAGACTGTGTAAGAAAGGCTTTGGATGATAGAGGAATTACTATAGATCAGGCAGGGGAAGTGGTGGTGGACAGGAGTGAATGGAGAATGCTTGTGAATAGTTGAGTGAACACGTGGTCATTTGGAGTAAGGGGTCGGGCGCAAGTTGGACTAGATAATAGTCCATCAGGCGCCTGGCCCGGGGAGACGATTAATATGAAGGGTGCGCCTGGAAGTGTGGTGGGAGGGCTTGTGGCTTTGGCTCCACTGCATGTCTGCCTGCCGAGATCGGAACCTCTCCGGGTGGTCAGGGCCGGGGGAGTGCTGGAGCGACCTTGGTGACCCTGGTCTCTGGGTCTTCTCCTGGGTGACCTGGATGTGTGTGAGTTTGTGTTTTTTATCTGTGTTTATTTTTTGTTTTATGTTGTTTTGTGTTTTCCCTGTTCTTGCTCTGTCTTGAGTCGGCTACCCCCAAAATGGGGATTGGGCCTGAGCATATAGATAGATAGATGTGAGATATCTTCTTAGAATTAATCATAAAATTAATATTGGACTGTAGAACCTGCCCTATCACAGCTTGTGATTCATCACAATCTTCAGGGGCACAGAGGGGATATGGATTATTCCGCACCCCCCCCCCCCACACCTTTTTAACAGCAAAACTTAACTTAATAAAACATTACCTACTGTACCCGTTGACGTAAAGCTACACAGGTACGCTTTGGTTTATCTAGAGCGACGGACAGGTAGCGTGTTAGGAACGTAAAGCCCATAATTGAGTATTAGCAATGTCCTCTACTGAGAAATTTTGTAGAAATCTGAGAGAGACTGCCCATTTCCTGATATCGTGAGCCCTGCCTATCACGCCGAGATTACTTTCCCTAATAACGTCGACAAGCAAGGAAGCTAACTTTCGTTTTGTAACACGCTTACCTGTCCGGTTGACCCATAAAGCACCTGGTTGGCGAGGCTGCGCAGCCCTCATAAACATTGTGAGTGCTTGCACAGGACATAAAAGGTGATGAGTGAGGCCCCTCTTTAAAGCCGGGACGGAAAATTCAGAAAATACATGTTCAGAATGTTCGTTCTTAGCTATAAATGTGGGAGACGGCGCGATTTGCACATGATCGCGCAGTCTCCCAAACTTAAGGCAATTAGGTTCGTTGCTCATCGCCGCCAGCTCAGACACCCTGTTTCCGGTGGCTAGAGCCATGAGGAAAACAGCCTTTTTCAAAAGTGAATCAAAATCCGGCGCATTATTATATTTGCGCGATTGAAGTACTGATAAGGCTTTGTCAAGCGACCAAGTGGGCATGAGCTGACGGGGCGGTGGGCGTAGCTTGAAACACGCCCTCATAAAACCTTTCTCCTCCGACTGCGGTATGGAAAGGCCAGTGAGCTCAAAAAAGGGGGTTCTAATGGCAGACAAATTATTTTTTAGAGTGGTTACTGAATTTTTTTTTTTGTTCGAATAGATAGTCTAAATATTTGAAAATTAAAGCCCCTGAGGCGGTAGTTTGCCCTGACTATAATCCAGGTTGTGAAGGTTTTCCAATGGGATTGATATTGTCTCCTGGTAGACATGGTGTATTGGTTCATTAATTTATTAGTGACACACCACTGGGAGGTGTGGTGGAGTGGTCTTGCCACTGGCCTGGTAATCCAAAGGTCCCGGGTTCAAATCCCGATGTATCAATGGGAAGATATTATTGGGATGGAATTTGTGCTGTACCTAGTATCAGTGCATTACCACAAGCCCACCGAAACGTCAATAAAATACCCTCATTGTTCCCTGATTAAATAGCACTGTATGAATATTCCCATATTCAAAATATGCTATAGGGGTGCAATGCCTGGTGAGTTATCTGCTCAACAGGTGGCGTTGTGTGTGTGTAAGTGTGAGAGTCCGAGTGTAGGGGGTGAGACAGTGAAGCACGGGAACGAGATGGCTTCAGAGATGGGGTCGTTTCGGGCCATGAGTGAGCACCGTGCCTCATGTGAAGGCAAGATGGCAGGTGCTCGTTGTACTCTACGTGCTTCACATGTCTCACTCCCTAGACTGGAACAAGACCTCACGGGCTTCACTGTTCATTGTAAAGCGGTGAATGTTAAGGCTCTCAGCCTATGCCCGAGAGGAAGTAAGTTGGAATATAGGGAAAAAAAAAAAAAAAAAAAAAAACTCTCCCCAAATTGAGTTAACCATTTGGCATGGTAAATATCCGTAAGGCAAAACTGAGAGAGGTCCGAAGGTTGCCAATTGTTTCCAAGTGGAAAGCGGAGACCTGGAGGGACACCGGGTTCCTGCACCACTGTTGCAATTGGTGGTACCACACCTGGGCTGGCCATAGCGGCGCGATCATCGCAACTCGGCCCCGGTAATCCCTCAGCTTGTGAATTACTTTGCACATTAGCACAGAATCTGGTGGAGGAAACAGATAGATTGAGGTCCACCTGTTCCAATCTACCAACAATGCATCGGGTCCCCCCGCCGGGGTTACCTCCTGACGAGTGAGGAAAAGGGGGAGTCTGTGGTTCTCTGTGGATGCAAACAAGTCCACCTGTGGACGGGATGGCTTTGCAATCATCTTGTCGAAGATAGCCTGTTTGATTGTCCATTCTACTAGAGTGCTCCGCCGGCGAGAGAGAGCGTCTGCCCAGACGTTCGCCACGCCGGGGAGATATGCTGCATGCAGGGAAATTCCTAGCGATTCGGCCAGGGCAAAAATCCGTTCGGAAACCTTCAACAACTCTCGTGACCTCACTGAGCCCTGTTTCTGAATACAAAAAACTGCAGTTTGGTTGTCCATTCGGAACGCAATTGATTTGTTTTTCAAAGTCATGCCGTGAGTTTGGAGAAAAAAGAGGGGGACTAAAAGCTCTTGCTTGTTGATATGGGACTGACTGTCGGCCGACCATGTGCCTTGACCTTGATGGCCCAGGGTGGACTGATAGCCCCAACCTAGTGCCCCTGAGGCGTCTGTGTCTACCCACACCGTAGGAGGGGGAGAAACCCATGTTGTGACAGAGTGGAGGACTTCTCGCTTGGCCCAGACCGAGAGTAAGCTGTGGATTAATGGAGGAATTGGCCATAATTTCTTCTCCGGCGAGAGAGGGAAAACTTTGTTGCCTTCCAGGATTAATCGTTTGATTTTTAACCGGCCCAACTTCACAGTTAATTGTATCCAGTTGAGAGAGCCGACTAGGGAATCCCACGTTTTCCTGGTCGTATCCAGACTGTGGCGAAAACGGAACAGTTTCTTGCGGAACCTGCTCCGGTTGTCCACACTCTGAGTAAGAGTCAGATTGGCGGTGTCCCAGATCAGCCCTATCCACTGAATAGTCCTTGAGGGGACAAGGCGAGACTTTGCCAAGTTCACTTTGAACCCTAGGGTTTGTACATGAGCTAACACTTGGTTTACATGATCTTGTCATAATTCCATAGAGTTCGCCACTACTAGCCAGTCGTCTAGATACCAAAACACCTGTATGCCCTGGATTAACAGGGGTAAAAGAGCTTGCCGGACGAGTTTTGTGAAAATTCTCGGTGCCAGTTTCAAACCAAAAGGCATTCTTTGGAAGACATAAGTCTCTCGTCTGACCCTCAGGGCGAGGAATTTTTGGAACCGTTTGTTTATTGGGACATGCCAATAGGCATCTTTGAGATCGATCGAGCACATCCAACCTTGCGGCGGAATCGCGAGTCTGAGTTGCTGAACTGTAAGCATCCTGAAGGGTGAATTCTCTATAAATGTGTTCAGTTGCGAGAGATCGAGAATTGGTCGCATCTGCACACTGTCCCTTTTCGGCACTAAGAAAAGTCTTGAAGTGAATACTGGGTGATTGGCATTGACCGGGATAAGGACTTGTTTGGTGATCATTTCCTGAAGTAGGGTCTCCTCCTCCTGAGACACATTGGTGTGTTCCCGCGGCTGACGCAGTCGAGGCCGCCGGAGCCACCGCCAGGTGATTCCTTTGCTCACTACTTTCCTGGCCCAGGTTTTCTTGGGCCAGGCCTCCCTGCTGCGGCGGGAGTCTGGGATCCCTTGGTGACTGTTTAGCTTGTGGCTGGTATTGCTTGTTACCACCCTTTGATTTATGAAAGGGCTTCTTAGCAGCGTCCTTCCGAGCTTGGGAGGTAACCTGCTTCCAACCATTAACCATATTAAACACTAGACTCCATGTTTCTGAGTTAACCCATCAGACCCGGAAGAGCTCTTAAACACCCATAAAAAACTCGGTCCGCGCAACCCGGAAGGGCTCTGA
Source organism: Paralithodes platypus (assembly GCA_032716605.1). Classification (NCBI taxonomy): domain Eukaryota; kingdom Metazoa; phylum Arthropoda; class Malacostraca; order Decapoda; family Lithodidae; genus Paralithodes; species Paralithodes platypus. The sequence goes on along the minus strand of CM064489.1, from coordinate 24,650,343 downwards.
GGCCCCCAGTGCTTGAAAGCCTGTGAGCTTGGTGTGCGAGGCGTCCGTCCGACTTATGTAAACAACAGCCGGCTGGACCGACGCCCCGCATCTCCCGCCACAAGAAGGAGTGCGCCGCTTGTTCGTGTGTGCCTGTATGTTATTGTTAAGTATCGAAAAGTAGTGTAAAGTGGCTGTTTTTGCCATAAAGTTATCTCCAATGAAATCATCATCACAACTGAACCAGTTGACTTAGAGAGCTCTACTTAACGCCATTCTACAGGTACGAAACACATCTACGCTTGGGGATGCGCGGGAATGCGGAAGCAAGCCAAATAACAAAGATGCGGTAGCCTAGGCGTAGACGTTTTTCGGCCGAAACCCCCGGGTTTCGGGGAATATATATATAATACATAGCCGGGGCTGGAGGGTTAAGGAGGGTGGCAGTCAGTACCGGCGAGAGAGTTACCCGGCGACCTATGTCTGCCGGCAACTTCCTCACTAGATGGACTCTCAGATCTTGTCGGGCTCGAACCGCCTCCATAATTGCAATTCTGGTGTCTCCTAAGGACTGAATAGAATTTTGTAGCAAAAGTCTCCTAGACAATTCAGTAGCTTTCTTAATTTGGGGTTCAGCTATAGCTGAAATATTACGTGAAAGGGAGGCGGCGATCTGGTGACTAACCAAGTACTGTACTGAGAGAACATCCGGTAAGCCTTATTTCTTAGCTTGAAGTCCCTGTCAAGGTGAGCTGCCGGGGGGGGATAGAAAAGGGTTCATCAAGGGAGTGCAAGGAAACTTTGGACGCCGCAAGAAAGTTAAGTAAATCTGGGGACACTCCTTCTGCTTTGGCTACTGGCAAAGAAAAGTAAGCATGATTTTCTTGGGGAACCTGATGTGAAGACTTAGAAGTAATTGTAGCAGCAAAAACCTGAGCTTCTATCTCCCAGTCTACCCAGGGGCCTAACCCCACCGGCCCCATCTGCAGGACTGGTGTATGCGTCTGGTCCAGGCCCGGAGTTGTAGCCAACTCCGGCGTGAGAGCATTAAAAGCTTTGACATCGTTGATGCCATCAGCTTTTGACCAATCCGCAAACAGTCGTGCAGACGCGGCGGGAGGGATCGCCGGGGCAGCTGTATACACAAAATAATCCGGGTTGTACGAACTTGGTACAGCCTTAATTGATATGTCCATCACCCTCCCTGCCTCATCTTTTGCTCTAAATTTCCTGGTCTTATTAATTTCAATATACCACTCGCCGGGTACTGGAAGTTCCCCTGACACAGAAGGTTGAGCTAGTTGAGGGTTCACTGGAGTCACAGGGATCCAGGAACAATCCGGGCCATAGAGGAGGGGCATGGGGCCCTTCTTCAGAGGCGTCTTATCTAAAGGAGGTGGAGGAATATCTGCAATAACCCTCAAAGAGGAGGTAGCCAGCGCCGCCGGCACTGTAGTGCCAGAAGCCGCGGCCACCACCGGGGTAGGACATGATGGGAGAAAACCCGGGGAAGCTAAGGGTCTGACAACAGAAGTACTAGGGGCCACCCAAGGTGTCCGCCGGAAAATTAGCTATAGTGCACCACTACTCTAACCTTCCGCTGGACTCGTCTAAGCTGGGTTTAACTACTAGCCTGTGACAAGTGTCCCAGGTCCCTTGACCTTTAGTGTCTGATCATCCATAAACAAGTTTGCAAAACTAATCTATCACTCTTGTACACTAGACTTGCGGCGCCGCAGGGCGAGAAAATCTAATCGTGTAACTGGGTCAGTTAGGGCGAGTTACTCGGCGGGCCGAGTTTGCAGCCCCCTTAGGAATGCAGTTCCGCCGGGAGAGTGTGGTTCAGCCACACCACGCCAGGACCTTTTGAATGTTCCTACCCGTTTATAAGACGGATAACTCGGGCCCACCGCACGGGGCCGCCAGAAAAAACAAAAACTCGAGAGACAAGGAGATGGCACAGCTCCCCGACCCTGAGTCCCACTCATAACACATCATTGTGGGATAGACTAAAAGTGTTAAAAAAGAACAGGGGGTCTAGTATAGAATCTAAAGAAGTGGATTTGGAACGTAGACAAATAAACAATAAAATAAGGTGGGTGACAAGGAGGGGGGTGAAGGAGAGGGAGAGAGAGATTGCAAAAAACATGAAGGATAATCCAAAAATATTCTGGAAGTACATCCAGGAAAAGTTGTTGTTGTTGTTTTTCCCCAAGCTGCCTGGCCGAACAGCCCCAAGGCCCCGAGCAAGGCCAAGGCCAAGGCCATAACCGAGCGCCCCCACAGAACCCTCCCTGCCGACCACAATAAAGCCTGGGTGACCGAAGCCACTCCATGGCGGGGAGCTGAGGAGGGCGCGGAAACGCCCGGGAAACCAAAGCCCCACCCAGGGCCCTGTGCCCCTCAGCAATTATGAAGAGAAAGTTGAAGGGCAAAGGAAAGATGTGACGCTTTGGCTTCCAATCTTGGTAGATTAGGAGGTCAATCCACGCAAGAGACTTGAGATCTAGAAAATATATAAGTAAAAGGAACAGTCGGAGTAAGCTATGGGTATGGCAGAGATCGCTCAGTTCTCACTCTGATAGACCAGCCCATCACCACATGACTAGAACCCAATCCTCTCAGCATCAGCTAGGAAAGGCCCTAGAAAGCTGCCTTTGGCGGGGGGATAGCTCCCCTATTTCAACCCTTTTCGGGGTTGGGCACCCGCCCTCCAGGAAAAGTTAACAAGAAGAGTAGGTATCTCAGAACTGATAGGAGAATTGGATGTTAGGAATAGAGCAGAAACTGATAAGGAGAAAGCAGAGGTACTGGGGAAATACTTTGGGGAGGTACTAACAGTGGAGTTGGATGATGCAGTGCCTACTATTCCCATCAAACAGGCACCGGCACTAGAACTAATAGAGTTTTCCCATGCTAGAATAAGAAGGGCTATAGAAAAAATTAATAGAAGTAAGTCCCCGGGACCGGATGGGATACATCCAAGAATCATAAAGGAAGGAGGTGAGATGTTAGTAGAGCCATTAACATTTGTATTTGAGGTATCTTTTAATACAGGACAAATCCCGATGGACTCGAGAGAGGCGAACATAACAGCTATTTTTAAGAAGGGAAAGAGAAATGATCCAGGAAATTATAGACCAGTCAGTTTGACAAGTGTAGTGTGTAAACTAATGGAAACAGTAATTAGAGAAGGAATAATGGAGCATATGAAATCAAACCAACTTTTCAGTGGGAGACAGTTCGGATTCTTGCCGGGGAGGTCGACGGTACTACAGCTAATTAAGGTGGTAGATGATTGGATGCAAATTCTGGAGGATGGTGATGTTATAGACGTGGTATATTGCGATTTTATGAAGGCCTTCGATAAGGTCCCACATAAAAGGTTAATAGAGAAAGTTAGAAGCTATAATATAGGGGAGAAATGTGTGAAATGGATAGAAGCCTTCCTGAAAGATCGGAGACAGAGGGTACTGGTAAATGGAATAGGCTCGGGGTGGAGGGAAATTACAAGTGGGGTACCTTAGGGATCTGTGTTGGGAACACTACTGTTCGTTATATTTATCAACGACTTACCTGAAGTTATAACTAATGGAAGTGAGATATACCTGTATGCGGATGACACTAAGCTGTATAGAAGAGTGAGGAGTAAGGAAGATGTGGGTTTGCTTCAAGGAGATGTGGAGGGCATGAAGGGATGGTCTGAACATTGGTTAATGCCTTTTCATCCAAAAAAATGCAAGTACATGCGGATTGGGACAAGCAAGATAGACAAGGTAGGGTAGGATACAGTATGTATGAAGCGATGGAGGAAATTAATGCAGAAAAGGATATAGGAGTAGTGATAGACAATAAGTTAAATTTCTCAGAACATTTAGCGGAAAAGATAAACAAAGCCAATAGAATTGTAGGGCTGATAAGGAGGACATTTGTGTCACTTGACGAAGAAATCTTCAGGAATCTCTACAGCGCTGGTTAGGCTGCACCTGGAATATGCGAACCAGGTGTGGGCTCCATATATGGTAAAGGATATAGAAGCAGTGGAGAAAGTGCAGAGGAGAGCTAGCAAGCTGGTACCAACGTTGAAGAACGCGGGCTATGAGCAGAGGTTGAGGACACTGGGGCTTCTGACACTGGCATATAGGAGAAAGAGAGGGGATATGATAGAGACTTTTAAGATAGTGTCAGGAATGTATGATGAGGATGTGTGTGAAGGTATCTTTTTGATGCGGGAGGGAACAAGAACGAGAGGACACTCTAAGAAAATTTACAAAGAAAGAAATAGGCTTGAAAAGGCAAAGAACTCATTATGTGATAGAGTGGTAAATGAGTGTAACGCACTGCCCCAGTATGTAGTCGATTCCGAGTCAATAAGGAAGTTTGAAAGTAATCTTGATAAAGCATGGGGAAGACAAGATTTGAAGTTTGATTATAAAGCAAAAATACAGAATAGTAAAAATGTTGCGTCTGCTACCGCCGCCGCCAACACCGTGAACGACCGCAGCAGTGCAAGTACTGGCACTGAGCTGGATACACAGGCCTAGTTTGCCTTTTTCCAGAGGATCTACTGTAAGAAACTGTAAGAAACTGCAAGAATAAAGAATATATAGGGACGTCTCCCCTACCCCAAAAACATGCCACAACGCATGTAAATCACTAGGGGCATACATAGGCATATAATTAAAATACAGAAAATTTAGCATCCTAAATTACCTGAAGCCTACACTGGAGACCCCTACATAAGGCTGACCACGAGGTACGACGAACATCACCGGCAGACGACGCTCCGAAGACCCAGCACAGCGCCCGGATGAGGGAGGCCCACTCAAGGGGCTCAAAGCAAAACACGAACTCTAGAAGGTGGAGCACCACGTGCAGACACCCTTAAACCAGAGCATTTGCTGATATATAATAATCTGACATGTACTCTCCTCAATAATGACAGTCTGTATCATGCCTTGTAGAGTGGTAGCCTTCTAGCTAAGTAATCGCAAAAGCTAAAGGCGTATCACAACAAACAAAAACACACGCGGTACGACAATCCTAGACTCGTCGACGCCTGTTACAAAAGTACCCTATTTTAACACATACTTCCTGCGGACACACCAATCTGGCAGCCGTGCTAGCTAATCTAAACCTTGTTACTATAACACAGATGTATACAAATGAGTAAGGACTCACTAGAAGCTCTGGAACGTCGAATGAAGCGGAGTACAGCGCAAGCCTTGTTGTCAGTGTGGCCGCGGAAGTAGGAAGGAAGACGATGGCCGCTAGAGGGCCTGGTGTTGGGGAAGCGAAACATGAGAAATCCATGCATATGGCAAGTCATATGATAACAGATATTAAGTTATTTTTTATTTTTTATATTTTACGGAGTTTTTTTCTGTAGGGTACCCGATCAAAATGACGATCCCGTAAGGGAATTAAGCGTGCACTTATGATGAGTACTCCAGGTTAACTTCCGCGCGGGCTATTCAAAATGCTGGCGCGGGATGTTGAATGGAGACTATTATACTAATAGGCGAAGTCGTCAATGATGAAGGGGCCCTATTAAATATTGGGTTTTCTCTTCTCCCCTCCGGAGATCAAACCTATATTTTGTGGGTGCTTATGGGCCAGGAAGTGAAAGGAAGTTAGACGAGGTGGAGGGATTTTGGGAGGATTTGAGAGATTGTCTACAAGGGTTTAATGAAAATGAAAATATTGTAGTTTTAGGGGACCTAAATGCTAGGGTAGGAAATGAGCCTGTTGAGGGAGTCATCGGTAGTTTCGGTGTGGATGGTGTAAACAAGAGTGGAGAAAGACTGAACAATGTATGTGGAGAGTGTAGAATGAGTGTAGGTAATACGTTCTTCAAAAAAAGGCGTATACACAAGTATACATGGCATAGACTTGTGGATGGAAAGATTGTAGAGAGGGCATTGATGTATTATGTGTTGGTGACAAGGGAAAGCTTGTGTAGACTGCTGGATGTGAATGTGCTGAGAGGTGAGGCGGAGGGTGTATTTGATCATTACCTGGTGGCGGGAAAACTAAGAGTTAGGAGTTACAGGAGAATGCGAGACGAGCGTGAAGTAAGCGAGGTAATAAAAGTTGGTGAGTTAGAGAAGAATACAAAAGAGAGGGAGTACAAGGAAAGACTAAATGAAGAGTGGATGGAAGAGAGAGAAGTAGAGGTTGAATGTCAACAGTTTAAGGAAGGAGTAAAAGCAAGTGCAGAGGTAGTATGCGGTAAAAGGAAAGTAGGAGGCAGAGGTATCAGGAAGGGAAGCGAGTGGTGGAATGATACGGTGAGAAAGGCAGTTGAGGAGAAGAGACAGTGTTTTGAGAGGGTTTTACAGGATGGTAGTGTTGAGGTATGGGAGAGGTACAAGGAGAAAAGGAGAGAGGTAAAACGGAAAATTAGAGAAGCGAACAAAGATGCAAACGAAAGGTGGGGTCAAAGGTTGAGTGAGAATTTTGAAGAACGAAAGATGTTCTGGAAGGAGTTAAATAGAGTAAGGAAAGGAGGACAAAAGAGGGAAGAGTCAGTGAAAGAAGCAAAAAGAGAATTACTAGTGGAAGGAGTTGAAGTGAGGAGACGATATGCCGAGTATTTTGAATCTTTGCTATATGCAAGAGATGGAAGAGAAGCAGTGGTTGATGGAGATAGGTTACCCAGGCCACCCAGGCGGCAGGGAATGAATGAAAGGATTGAGGAAAATGAGGTGAAAGAAGCAGTGAAACAAATGAGAGCGGGAAAAGCAGAAGGTTTGGATGGTATTGCTGTGGAGTGTATAAAGAAGAGTGGAGATTTGATAATAGATTGCCTGGTGAGACTATTCAATGTGTGCTTTGTTGTGTCAATGGTAACAATCGACTGGAGGAGTGCATGTATTGTGCCGTTGTACAAGGGGAAGGGCTTAGGAGGGGAATAGGGTGTGTGGATCAGATTTTTGCAGTAAGACAGTTATGCAAGAAGTACTGTATTTAGAAAAGCATAAGGAGATGTTTTGGGTTTTTATGGTTTTGGAAAAAGCGTATGATCGTGTGGACCGTGAAGTAATGTGGAAGATGTTAAAGATTTATGAAATTGGAGGAAACTTGTTAAAAGCAGTTGAGAGTTTTTTATGAAGGGAGAAGAGCATGTGTTAGAGTAGGAAATAATGAGTTGAGCAAACGGTTTGAGGTAAATGTAGGTTTGCGACAGGGTTGTGTAATTTCACCATGGCTGTTTAATATATTTATGGATGGTGTGGTGAGGGAGGTGAAAATGAGAACTATGGGAAGAGGATTGGGTTTAGTACGAAAGAATGGTAGAGATTGGGAGTTGAATCAGTTGCTGTTCACTGATGACACAGCGTTGGTGGCGGATTCTGAGGAGAAACTGCAGCGGGCAGTCAAAGAGTTTGGTGTGGTTTGTGGGAGGAGGAAGCTGAAGGTGAACATCAATAAAAGTTTGTAAAGTAATGGTGCGTAATAGGGGTGTTCGTAGGGTGAATATAGATGTGAGGCTGGATGGGGAAATATTGGAACAAGTACAGTGGTCTCTCGCATTTGGCGATTTCAGCTTGGCGAAACACAGTATTGGCGATAGGTTGGATATGGTACCAGAATCCGAATTTGGCGCTTCAAATTCACTTTTGGCGAGAATGCTGACGTCACGGAATGACGTCGGCCCAGAATGCACCGCCCGCAAGCGTCCATTTTGGTGTTTGTTATCTTCTCGGCAGCCATCTTGACGACGTTTGGCGTTTTGCGCTAAGACTATGGCATCTACAAGTACTGGTGGTGGTTCGAGGAAGCCAGGTGACGACAAGGACAAGGGCAAAAAAGTGGAGAAACGACAGTGGAGGAAAGGTAAACAGCACAAAGCCTACACTGTCGTTGACAAACAGAAGATATTGTACATGATAGGTGAAAGTGCTCGAAATTGTGACATTGTGCAGGCACTAGGGGTGCCAGAATCGACTGTGAGGAATATCAAGAGGAACAAGAAAGAGGTGAAAAAGAATCTTGAATGTGCAAAGAAATACTTTGGTACGGGTGGTGGAAGGGCCCAGCGTGCTGTCCGTGAAGTGTCGCAAATTAATCATCTCCTTGTGATAACTGAACATTACTTGTTGAAGTGGTTAAGTCGGAGGTTAAAGGATAATGTAAGTGTGGATGGGGTGCAGATCAGAGAGAGAGAACCCAGGATTATTATGGGTGGATATGTAAGAAGAACAAAATTGCCAACCCTCCCTCTTTCACTGCATCCAAAGGTTGGCTTCAGAAATTTAAAAAGAGGTGTTCAGTCAAACATGCGAGCTATCAGGGTGAACTGGCATCAGCCGATGAAAAGGCCGCCAAAGAGTATGTGCCGATTGCAAAGGAACTCATTGTGCAGGGAAATTACAGTCCAGAACAGGTGTTTAATTGCGACGAAACAGGTGTTTATTGGCGTCACACACCTAAGTCCACCTATGTGCCCAAAGAACTCAAACAGGCACCAGGAGTGAAGCTTGCTAAGGACAGATTCAGTGTTTTGTTTACATGCAATGCTTCCGGAGATTGTAATATGAAACCCCTTATGATTTACAAGTTCGCAAAGCCCCACTCATTCAGGAATTGTGACATGCAGAAACTCTCCAATTACTACTGGTACAGTAACAAGAAAGGATACATGACCGCTGCACTTCCTGTGACATGGTTCGATGATCGTTTTGTTCCTGATGCCAAGGCTTAGTGTGAATCAAAAGGCATACCCTTCAAAGTTATATTGTTCATGGATAATGCCCCAGGACATGCAAAGTTTTTGGTGGGCCGGCATCCTAGTGTAGAGGTTTTATTTATCCCCCCCCCAATACCACCTCTAACATTCAACCGCTAGACCAGGAGTTAATAGCTAATGTTAAACTCATATTTTATCGATATTTGCATGAGAGACTTCGAAATGAAACGACTTCCAAGATGAGCTTCGCAACATAAATGAAGAAGTTAGTGATGGTGAAGAAGACGACGCAGACGACGCACCCTCCCAGCCCACACCCTCCCAGCCCACACCCTCCCCCCCCTTCCACCTCTCGTGCAGGACTTTCACTTTCACTGCCTCCCTCCACCATCGTGTCGATCAAGCAGTTTTGGAAAGGCTTCCAAATCAAGCAAGCCGTGGATTTGGTTTGCCTTGCATGGCGTGAAATAACCACAAAGACGATCAAGCACGCCTGGGATCCACTACTTCCTCACTTCAAGCTACAAGAAAAAGAAAGGCAGAGACAAGAAGACCTGTTACAAGCCACCACAGAAGCCATTCAACAAGTGCCGGGGATGTCCAGTGTGGAGGTTGAAAGTGTCAGAGCTATGATTCAGCCTGTGCTGGAGGAGAAGAGTCTGGAGGAGATGATGGAGGCGGATGAAGTGGAAGAGGAAATGCCAGCAGAAAAGCCCAGTGAACTAACTACCTCCCAATTATCTCGCCTCTTGGGAGACTGTGAAGTGATCAAGGAGACAGTGAACAACACATTTGGGGAGATTGAAAAATATGAAACGGCACTCCAGTACCTTGATAGACTTACCTCAATTTTTCGTGATCTGTACCAGGAGAAAGTGGGTCAAACACGGCAGGTCAAGATCACCCAGTTTTTATGCGAGAGTGCCAAGAGAGAAGAGCAGGTATTACGACAGGTTATAGCAGACATTGTGCTTGACGATGACGCCCTTGAAGTCCTAGAGGAGATACCTGTGGCCCCAGATGTTACAGTACCTGTCCCTCCCATGGTTCCTGAGGCACCGGTAGTTGCTGTGCCCCCCATGGTTACTGAGGCAACTTCAGTTCCTGAGTCCCCTTCAGTTCCTGAGTCCCGTGTGGTGCCGGTTCCAGAGATTGCTGGAGCAGAGGCAGACTTCACAGGGTTCTTCAGTGACTTCGAGAAGATTGATGCTAAAGGGGATGGAGAGTTGGAGATGGATGACACTGGTGTGGGTGCCAAGAATTAGTGCGCCTACACAACCACCACACTCACTCGTCTCACCAGGCCTAACTCTAAATAATTCAAGGTAAATCAAATATGTTATCTATTATCTATTGTCTTTTTTATTCATGTACTGTATATACAGTATAATGTCTTTGTTTTTAGCAGTTAAAGTACGAAAATGGAGGTCAAAAGGGTGAACTCGGGCCTCGTCAAAGACTAATGGATAATTTTCCCATTTAAAATACTATTCGCATTTGGCAAAATTCACTTTTGGCGCTGGTTTGGCTAGACTAATTAAATCGCCAAATGAGAGAGACCACTGTAGAGTGTTTTAAATATCTAGGAGGAACGATAAGCAGGAATGGAGGTATGGAAATGGAGGTAAAACAGAGAGTATGTGAAGGAAGGAAAGTTTTCGGAGCAATGGGAAGTATGTGGAAGATGAGAAATCTCGGAATGAAAGTTAAAAGTGCAATGTATCAAGGAATCATTGTGCCAACAGTGATGTATGGTGCTGAGACATGGGCTCTGAAGGCAAAGGAGAGAAGAAAGCTGGATGTGATGGAGATGAGCTGCTTGAGGAGTATGTGTGGAGTTACTTGTAGAGACAGATTGAGGAATGAAGAGATACATAAGGTAGTGGGGCAGCAGGAACATGTGTCGGCCAGAGTGGACAGAAGAGTGCTGAGCTGGTATGGTCATGTTGAACGAATGGAAGATGAAAGGCTTACAAAGAGAATATGTGAGTCCTATACAAGGGGAGATAGAGGGGTAGGAAGACCCCCACTGAGATGGAGAGACTGTGTAAGACAAGCTTTGGATGATAGAGGAATGGTTATAGATCAGGCAAGGGAAGTGGTAATAAACAGGAATGAATGGAGAATGCTTGTGAATAGATGAATGAAAACATGGTCGTTTGGGAGAGAGGGTCATGCGCCAGTTGGACTAGATAGTAGTTCATCAGGCGCCTGACCCGGGGAGCCGATGGTAATGAAGGGTGCGCCTGGAAGCATGGTGGGCGGTATTGTGGTGGTCCAGCTCGCTGCGTTGGTTGTCCGCGGCTTCGGCATGACACCACGGATACCTCGGAAATTTACCAATTTTTTCCGAGCTGTGCGGGTTCCTGTCCGACAGGCCACGTAAGCCGTCAGATTTGTACCCGTAGAACTCTGAATTTCCGAGATTTATGGGCACCTGTCTGACAAGCCACGGTGGTCCCTCGGAAATGTACCCGTGAAACTCAGAATTTTGCTGAGATATACGGCGACCTGTTCGAGAGGCCGATGCCATTCTGAGAAGTGCGGGGTTCAGAGTAAATGGAGCCAGAGTTAGAGAGGGTTTACTGTATTTATAAGTGGTTCCATAGTCAATGATGTCTATGGTGCTGCCTCCTTCCTCTCCCCATTCATATGCCCATCTTGATAAAACATTAGAGGAAGAATCTAGTTGTTGTCTGGAGACTTACGGCAATGATAAAAAGCGTAGTTCAGCGAACGGTGGATAGAAAGGCGCGACATTCAAATCAACTAGTATTCTTATTTTATATTATTCTTAGTGGTATCCACTTTCAATGACGTACCTTAGGATGTTTATGGTTCTTGACTGACGTGATTAAGGTAAAACCGGGTCCTTAGGGACCCAGACAAGGCCATATATTATATTTTGACTAATGTCATTGACTACGGAACCACTATTAAATATAAGATTTTCCTTCCTTCTCTTCGGGTTGTCAAACCCATAATATGTTTACTGTCAAACTTTATGCCATTCATCAAGGATTCTCTGCTCTCTAATGATAGAGTTTTTTAGCTTAGTGACCAATCTCACTTCTATGTCGCCTGCGCGACAATTCCAGAGCACCCTGCAGCTTTTCCATCCTTCATTTAATTTATTGCGCTGCTTACAACAGCTGGTACTATCAAAGGTGGGGGGGAGTATTGGCTTTTCGTTACTAAGCTGCTCTCTATTCCATTTAAACTCAACGTTGAGTAATTGTTTGTAGTATACTTTCCAAGCATCTCTGATTACTTTGTCAGCATAAACTTTTGTTCCATTATCAATCCTGACACACTGTTCTCTTACTACATCTCTACTGTCATCCTTAACTCGCCTAGCTAAGTCAAAGATCCCATTGAGATTTTCTGCGTTACTCACTCGGTCTATGACCAAGTCCTGTATAATTGTCTTTGCCTTGTACTGTATATCTCTTTTTATGCAGTTCGCTTAGCTGCAAGGTTTTCCTTCTTGCTGCCTCCTTTCATGCACACCTTGTATATAATCAAAATTTGTTTACTGTAATATACTTGTGGTGCTGTATTGATAGGTATATTATGTATCAGTGAGGTAATGTGTGATGGCAGACTGCAGGGGTTTGGTCAGGTGGAGAGAATGGATGGCGATAACTGGTATGGTAGTATGGTAGCAGAGGGAAGGATAATAGTAGACTGAGAAAGACCTGCAATAAGGTCCTGAGGAAGGATCTTGAAGTAATGGGATATGACAATCACACTGCAAGGGACCGTGCAACACGGAAAGTGACTATTAGATGACCAAAGGCTACTCATGGAAAGCAACTAATAAAGTATGATACAACAGCAATAACAACATAAGAATGTTGTATCATATTAATTGTAGAGCCATATATACAGTAAGATCCCGAATCCCGCGGTAATTGGTACCGTACGGTTGCCGTGCGATCGAAAAATCGCGGGATATAAATAATTAAACAAATTAAAAAAATTAAAATGTAATCCGGGAGTTTTGATTTTTACCAACTAACCTTTTACCAAAGGCAATTTTTTTGTTCTATGTGAGTGAGGGAGGCAAAAGGCAGATAGCGAGTGCCTCCCCTATAGTTGAAAGAGTGACAGGGCCAAAATCAAGGGACGTTTGAGCCAAAATGCCTGGACACAGAGTTTGAAGCAATTTAAGTCATAGGAAAAGGGAAAGACTGATTCTGGGAGAGAGTTTCAGAGCTCAGCTGTTGAATAGAAGAAAGTTTGAGAGTAATATTTCACTCTTGGGTTGGAGAGTTGCACAGAGTAGGGGTGGGATTGTGTTGCAAGACGGGTACCACGCGCCCTACATAAAGGTGGTGGTATACACTGGGAAAGCTCTGAGGAACACTGATTATTATAGTAGCGATAGAATAGCGAGAGAGATGCAACATTGCGGCGGCGAGAGAGAGATTGCAGAGAGTTAGTGAGTGGACGGGAGTTAATGATACGAAAGGCCTTCCTTTCAACTTTGTCTAGGAGAGCGGTGTGAGAGGAACCTCCCCACACATGTGAACAATACTCAATACAAGGACGCACTATGCCCCTGTACAGAGCAAGAAGCTGTGCAGAGGTAAAGAACCCCCTAAGGCAGTTGAGCACACCCAGCTTCTGGGAGGCTGCCTTAGCAAGACTGGTAATATGGTCCTTCCAAATGAGAGCAGAAGAAAAAGAGACACCAAGAATATTGAGAGAAGATGAAGGATTGATTTTTGTATTGTTGAAGAATAAGGGATAGTCCGCTGGGAGTTCCGGACGGGTAGATAGATGGAGAAATTGGGTTTTGGAAGCATTAAAGGTAACAAGGTTTTCTCTGCCCCAATTGGAAATAGTATTTAGATCAGAATTTAAGTGTTCTATGGCTTCATTACATTTGTCGTTGAGGGATTGCTGGCTGGGGCGTTCTGAAAAACTAATGGAGTAGTGTAAGGTTGAGTCGTCTGCGTATGAATGGATGGGAATTGAGGTACAGTTGAGAAGATCATTTATAAAAATTAGAAAGAGAATAGGAGATAGGACAGAGCCCTGAGGAACACCGGAGTTTATAGGGTGAGGAAGTGAGCGATGGCCGTCCACAACCCCAGCTATGGAACGGCCGGAAAGGAAATTAGAGACAAAGGCACAGATGGAGGGATAGAAACCGAAGGAGGGTAGTTTAGAAATTAAAGATTTATGTCAAACTCTATCGAAGGCTTTCGATATGTCTAGTGCAATAGAAAAAGTCTCACCGAAGTCCCGAAAGGAGGATGACCAAGAGTAGTAAGATATGAAAGAAAATCACCGGTAGAGCGACCCTTAACCCTTCCCGCCCGGTTGTCATTTTAAAAGGACACCGCGGCAGATGGGCAGGAACCCGGGTGTCCTTATATACTGTAGTCCATAAGCTTGAAAGCCTATTCAGCTTGTTTTGAAAGCCGCGCATCCGACGTATGTAAACAAAGCCTGTCGGAGGCGACGCACGCACCTATGGCAGCAAGCAGACGTCGGAGCTTTGTTGTTGTGTGGTCTGCAAAGACAGATTCAGTCTTGAAAAGTGTTGCACATTGCTAAAATCGCGGAAAAATGCGCTCCACGGAAATCGTCATCACAACTGAACCAGTTGACTTAGAGAGCTCTACTCAACGCCAGTCTACAGATTTGAAACCACAGTACGTTTAGACATGCGTGGGAATTTTCTAGCAGTTAAAATAACAAAGATACGGTAGCCTAGGCGTAGACGTATTTCGGCCATATCGCCCGGGTCTCAACAGCGTCCTTAGGATAGCGCCCCCGTGCCAGTTGGGTTAAGGAAGCCATACTGGCGATCTGAGAGCAGATTATGAGAAGAGAAATGCTTAAGAAATTTGGAAGCAAGAATAGTTTCAAAAACTTTAGAAATACAAGAGATGAGAGCAATTGGACGATAATTGGGGACCATAAATGCCCCCACACCCGCCCGACCATCCCCTGACGATCCCACAAAATTACCTGGACCTCGGCCTGTTACTCTTTCTATTAATTTCTGCAACATTCGCGGACTTTCCTCTAATTTTCACTCTGTTGAACACCATCTCTCCTCTTACAAACCTGATCTTCTTTTCCTCACCGAAACTCAGGTGTCTGTAGCAACATCCAGCAGCCCCTTCTCTGTATCCTCCTACTTTCTCTATCCTAGTTTCAAAGCCAAAGGCGGATGTTGTGCATATGTGCACAACAAACTCACTTGCTCTCGTGTTCCCGATTTCGACTCCTCTGAATTCTCAACTTTATGGCTCAAACTTTCTTGTCATTCTCTTACTAAATAGTTCTGTGCTGTCTATCTTTCCTCCAACTCTACCAACTTCCCCAAATTCTTTGACTATCTAAACTCTACAGTGGAACACATTCTATCCATTTCTCCTTTCTCAGAAATCTCCATCTTAGGAGATTTCAACGTTCACCACCGCCAATGGCTCTCCTCTCACACTACTGACCAACCTGGTGAACAAGCCTACGTCTTTTCTATCCTAAGTGACCTAGAGCAGTTAGTTCAGCAACCAACCCGTATCCCGGATCGCCTCGGAGATCGGCCCAACATTCTTGACTTGTTTCTAACTTCTAACCCTTCTTCTTATACTGTCGATCTTTTCTCTTCTTTGGGCTCCTCCGACCATAAACTTATCTCTGTCACCTGTCCTATCTCTCCAGTACGGCCACCCGATCCTCCTAGCCGGCGGCGCTCTCATCTCTTGTATTTCTAAAGTTTTTGAAACTATTCTTCCTTCCAAATTTCTTAAGCATTTCTCTTCTCATAATCTGCTCTCAGATCGCCAGTATGGCTTCCTTAAGGGTCGCACTACTGGTGATCTTCTTTCATATCTTACTAACTCTTGGTCATCCTCCTTTCGGGACTTCGGTGAGACTTTTCTATTGCACTATACATATCGAAAGCCTTCGATAGAGTCTGGCACAAATCTTTAATCCCTAAACTACCCTCCTTCGGTTTCTGTCCCTCCATCTGTGCCTTTGTCTCTAATTTCCTTTCCGGCCGTTCCATAACTGCGGTTGTGGACGGCCATCGCTCACTTCCTCACTCTATAAACTCCGGTGTTCCTCTGGGCTCTGTCCTATCTCCTATTCTCTTTCTAATTTTTATAAATGATCTTCTCAACTGTACCTCAATTCCCATCCATTCATACGCAGACGACTCAACCTTACACTACTCCATTAGTTTTTCAGAACGCCCCAGCCAGCAATCCCTCAACGACAAACGTAATGAAGCCATAGAACACTTAAATTCTGATCTAAATACTATCTCCAATTGGGGCAGAGAAAACCTTGTTACCTTTAATGCTTCCAAAACCCAATTTCTCCATCTATCTACCCGTCCGGAACTCCCAGCGGACTATCCCTTATTCTTCAACAATACAAAAATCAATCCTTCATCTTTCAATATTCTTGTTGTCCCTTTTTCTTCTGCTCTCATTTGGAAGGACCATATTACCAGTCTTGCTAAGGCAGCCTCCCAGAAGCTGGGTGTGCTCAACTGCCTTAGGGGGTTCTTTACACCTGCACAGCTTCTTGCTCTGTACAGTGTACAGGGGCATAGTGCATCCTTGTATTGAGTATTGTTCACATGTGTGGGGAGGTTCCTCTCACACCGCTCTCCTAGACAAAGTTGAAAGGAAGGCCTTTCGTATCATTAACTCCCGTCCACTCACCAATTCTCTGCAATCTCTCTCTCTCTGCGCCGCAATGTTGCATCTCTCTCGCTATTTTATCGCTACTATCAGTGTTCCTCAGAGCTTTCCCAGTGTATACCACCACCTTTACGTAGGGCGCGTGGTACCCGTCTTGCAACACAATCCCACCCCTACTCTGTGCAACTCTCCAACCCAAGAGTGAAACGTTACTCTCAAACTTTCTTCTATTCAACAGCTGAGCTCTGGAACTCTCTCCCAGAATCAGTCTTTCCCTTTTCCTATGACTTAAATTGCTTCAAACTCTGTGTGTCCAGGCATTTTGGCTCGAACGTCCCTTGATTTTGGCCCTGTCTCTAATTTCCTTTCCGGCCGTTCCATAACTGCGGTTGTGGACGGCCATCGCTCACTTCCTCACTCTATAAACTCCGGTGTTCCTCTGGGCTCTGTCCTATCTCCTAACTATGGGGGAGGCACTCGCTATAAGCAGTTCTGCCTTTTGCCTCCCTCACTCACATAGAAAAAAAAGGAAAAAAAAGAGCACGTGAAACAGGAGTTCCAGCGACTCTTTATCACATGCCTATAACCTCACCTGGGTCTAGCCCTGATCGATTGGTGCCTACAATCTCCCCAGGTGCATCAATATGTGTGTATTATATGATGCCCTAACCCTTAACCCTCTCACGCACGTATACTGTGCTACTTTTGCCTTGGTGTACGTATAGATACCATGGCTTCCATTTAGGACTCGATATATCTGGTCTACTAGTCCATATGTGGATGTATCTGGGAAAAATTCATAGTTGGGTGAACGGGAACAATGAAAAACCGTTAGCAGCCCCAGACCGTGTGTCGCCTGTCCATGGATACTTTACAACTATATATATGATGTAACATGCAACTGACTAATAAAACACATAACATATCTTTACTTGGGCAAAAACAAGAGCAAACTGGTGATTCACACTCGTGTTGTGTTGTATTTGGTGTTGTTGTGTTGCTATGCCGGCCACCAATATACCGTCCGGCCGCCAATATACTGACTTCAATATTTGTTCCATAGTTTACTGTTTAATGACATTTTCTTTGGCTTTTACTATTATTATTATAAAATATAATTTCCTCATAAATATATTAACGTATGTTAACCCTTGGTGATGCCATTATTCCTTATATCTTGGCTATTATTAGATGATTTTATGCAGCTTACCGGTAATAAGGACGTCCATTAATCAGAGACGTGTATTCAACATCCAGTAATTCGTTGACTATCATAAATCCTTCCTAAACAGAGTAAAATTGTCTATTGATAGCAGAATAAAAAGAAAAATAAGTTCACCCTTGCTGAAAGGGTTAAAACATAGTAAAGTGACTAATTTTAACGGTATTTTATTATGTACAGTAAATTAAAGCGACAGAGATGACTCAGGTTTAGGCTGGCGCTTGAAACCGATCGATATTACCAGTACTGTACTGTACATTAGTATACCTATAAACAAAACACAATAGATGTGAGGTTCATGAAGCGGTTTTGGTCAAGATTCTTTAATGTAATACAGGTGGATTCACCCAAGATATATAGATTTCACCTATCTGCATTCGCAGAATAGGTGAATCTGGCTGCAGGACATATGATTGGGTAGATATTGGGTGGTGCCGCAGAACCAAAAATCATGGGACATTGCACATTACGGGCCATGAGGATGAACAAAAAAATAATAAAAAAAAATCTACTGCATACCAATACTGTACTGAAGTTCTCCCCTGGTATTTCAGATGTCTGGTGAGTGGACTCTTCACTAACATATGTGAGCTACAATTGGACGGCCGCTATCTCACTCTGGCAGCCAAGCAGGAAGCCGCAATACACCCTTCCTCCGTCGTCTTCGGTGGCAAGCCCGCGTACGTCCTCTTCACAGAGCTTGTACACACGGGACGCACATACATGCATACCAATACACCCGTTGACGCTCAGTGGCTGTACGATACTGCACCGGAGTACTTTCGAAAGCGCCACATCAAAATATAACCATCTACAGCACATGGCACACCAGTTTTTCCATTGCTCAAAGACCGTATGATGAAAAGCCAGAATATCATATGAAGTACATAATTATACACAAAGGTTTAGCATTGTTTTCCATTACATACAGCATAACAGCTGAGACAAGGTTGCCTTTCCACAGTTAGAGTGGAATACAGTAAAGTCCCGCCACAACACTGCTCCATCATGTCATCACTGTGGCTTATGTTGGCATAGTGCTAACTGTGCCTCAGCAAGACTCAATAAAGTCCCCCTGCAGCTCAACAGTGCTACAACAATAGTTGGTGATGGGCTGGTCTATCAGAGTGAGACCTGAGCGATCTCTGCCATACCCATAGCTTACTCTGACTGTTCCTTTTACTTATATATTTTCTAGATCTCAAGTGACGACGTCTCTTCCGTGGATTGACCTCCCAATCTACCAAGATTGGAAGCCAAAGTGTCACATTTTTCCTTTGCCCCTCAACTTTCTCTTCATAATTGCTGAGGGGCACAGGGCCCTGGGTGGGGCTTTGGTTTCCCGGGCGTTTCCGCACCCTCCTCAGCTCCCCGTCATGGAGTGGCTTCGGTCACCCAGGCTTTATTGTGGTTGGCAGGGAGGGTTCTGTGGGGGCGCTCTGTTATGCCGTTGGATCTTGCTCGGGGCCTTGGGGCTGTTCGGCCAGGCAGCTTGGGGAACGACAACAACAACAACAACAACAACAACAACAACAACAACAACAGTACTATAACAGGGTGGGTGCCCAACCCCGAAAGGGGTTGAAATAGGGGAGCTATCCCCCCGCCAAAGGCGGCTTTCTAGGGCCTTTCCTAGCTGATGCTGAGAGGATTGGGTTCTAGTCATGTGGTGATGGGCTGGTCTATCAGAGTGAGAACTGAGCGATCTCTGCCATACCCATAGCTTACTCTGACTGTTCCTTTTACTTATATGTTTTCTAGATCTCAAGTGACGGCGTCTTTTCCGTGGATTGACCTCCCAATCTACCAAGATTGGAAGCCAAAGCGTCACTTTTCCTTTGCCCCTCAACTTTCTCTTCATAATTGCTGAGGGGCACAGGGTCCTGGATGGGGCTTTGGTTTCCCGGGCGTTTCCGTACCCTCCTCAGCTCCCCGCCATGGAGTGGCTTCGGTCACCCAGGCTTTATTGTGGTCGGCAGGGAGGGTTCTGTGGGGGCGCTCGGTTATGGCCTTGGCCTTGCTTGGGGCCTTGGGGCTGTTCGGCCAGGCAGCTTGGGGAACAACAACAACAACAACAACAACAACAGTACTATAACAAGACTTTACTGTACATAAAGTAATTTGGACTATAGAACAACAAAGTCCTGCCACAACATTGACCCACCATACAAACACTGTGGCTGACATTGGCGTGTGCCAAACAATACCCAGGTAAGACTCTATTAGAGTTCCTTGTGTCACCTATCCATACTCTATCAACCTGGGCAGTCTCATACCAAGACAATGCTGCCATTAGCAAGGCTTTATTGTATAGTAATGGCTGTTGGTCCACAAGTCTACCACCATCCCCCTTATTAGTCACCTTGTACGACACACAGTAGGGTGCGTGGGGCATATTCTTCTTTCCCTCTACCGTAAGATGAAGGCCTCCTAAGTGTCACATTAAAATATACTGTACAACAATGATCAAATCAATATACAGTATTGAACAGAAAGATATATCTACACATACAAGGAGAAAATTAAAGAGATTTTTATCATTGTGTATTGTTTACCAGCTACATTTTAGAAGGTATAAAATATGAACTTATGCTGTCTAATTTTCTTCCACTTGTTTCAGGAATATATCAATGCACATGAAGTGCTAGGATAACAGGTACAGTCTTGCTCAAAGGTTATGTTCCACCTTCAACTGTTTTTTCCATTTATTAAGATATGGTAAGATGAAAAATCTAGACAATATATAGGTTTGTTCAACTGTGTTAAGGCTCTTATTTTTCTTCAAGCCAGAGAGTTTAGAAAGATAGCTAAAGTTGAAAGTATGGAGATAGGACATAACTTTTGAGCATGATTATAAGTAAACCCTCGCTAACTTGGACTAACTGGGGGATGGCCACTCCCGAAATGTCCGATTTTCCAAGAAGTCCAATTTTCCGAGGTGTCCGAATCCGACTTGTGTCCGACTTCAAAGGGTTAAAATGTCCGAATTGGAAGGGGAAGTCCGGACCACCATAGAAAACGGAGATCACCCTACCACTGCTACACTTTAACTGCGTTTTTCGTTACCACCACTGATAGCCATTGGGCTTTTGGCAGAAAATACGAAAAATTATCTGTGATATCCGAGACATGTTTGCATACAGTACTGTATTCTCATTGTCCAGCATTACTGCTTCATAATTATCAGCCAACTTAAAATAGCCCTATATAATATTGAATTATCACTAGAACAATACACTATACCATGTAGGAAGTCTTCTGGAGAAAGAGGGCAAAATTAGAAAACAATACAACATAAACTTACGCAAATTATAGGTTTGACTCCTGTAAGGAGATAAAGAAAACCTAATATTTAGTAGTGGCCCCGTAATCATTGACGAACATGCCTATTACATAAGGCATCCTCTTCAAACACTAATCCGCCGTAGTTTGAATCTACCGCGCAGAGCATTTAAAATCTGAGGAGCCTTCATCATGAGCGCACGCGACCTCACTCATGGCTTCAGTCATTATGAATTGGGTTCTCACTACGAAAAAACTTCGTAAAAAATAAAAACAAAAAGAAAATAAGAATAACTATCCAATAAGCTTTCCATCATATCGTGGATGTACTTGTGTGGATCTTTGACCAGACGCTAATTCAGGCGTCATTCTTCCTTCACTGACATATCAAGTAAACCAAAATCCTTAATACATTGATTGTATGATTGGATAAAAAGTAGACTGAGAGACGGGACAACACAAGCTTAGCTCAACTCCTGTAAACTACAATTAGGTAAATACATCAATGAATGGGAAGGGGATGGTCGGGAGGGCCCCAGTCGTCAATGATTACGGGGCCACTACTAAATATTAGGTTTTCTTTATCTCCTTACAGGAGTCAAACCTATAATTTATTAGTGGCCCCTCCATCATTGACGAACATGCCTGATTTCTAAGACTGGAGGGGGACATTCGTAATCATATCATAACTCTAGAAAAGCAGATAATCAAACAACCACATAGTATTCTTACTTTGAAAATATATTTAAGTATGGCGCAGCCCATATATATACAAATAAGGGGTTCAAGCAGGTGCGTGCTTCAAAGAAGCCTGCTTGACAAAAAAGGGTAACTCTGGAGATTCTGTGAACAGATCTGTAGTTACAAAGGCACCCCACTCAACGAGTGGTGACAAAAATAACAAGTTATAAGTTTACATGTGCACATAATAAACCCCATAATATTCGTGGAAATATTTTGCAAAAGATCTCCACTGTTTAATACTAAATTGCTTTCACAGCTAAAACTACAGTACTATAACAACCCTGTTGTTTGTACTAACATTGTACTAGCACAATTTCTCGCCCTGAATAGAACAGATAAATTTTCATATCACATTATCCGTAATTTGTATCACAGCTCTTACAATCCGGCGGGGTCTAGGGTGTCCTATGTTACACTGACTGCACCCCCCCCCCCTTTTTCCTTGAAAGTAAACAAAAGTGACTGAAGGGCCACCTAGACCCTCTGCCTTAAAGCTATACATGGTAAGGAAGGTTTGTCTAGGGCAACTGACAAGTATTTATTAGTGGCCCCTCCATCATTGACGAACATGCCTATTACATAAGGCATCCTCTTCAAACACTAATCCGCCGTAGTTTGAATCTACCGCGCAGAGCATTTAAAAACTGAGGAGCCTTCATCATGAGCGCACGCGACCTCACTCATGGCTTCAGTCATTATGAATTGGGTTCTCACTACGAAAAAACTTCGTAAAAAAAAAAAAAAAAAAAAAAAAGAAAAAAAAAAGAATAACTATCTAATAAGCTTTCCATCATATCGTGGATGTACTTGTGTGGATCTTTGACCAGACGCTGATTCAGGCGTCATTCTTCCTTCTCTGCTCTGCGCTCAGCCTGCCCGGACGTGTCTCCCCACGCTCCGCTGGTTCCGCATTTGCTGCGTCCCTAGTGAGTTTTTTCTCATTTGTTTACTCCGGGATGTATCGAGTAAGGTTAGGATATGCGTAGCAGGAGTGTCCTGGGCTGGTTGCCCGCAGTGCAGTGTATTTTGGGTCGTGTGTTTGGGGCATCTATTTCGGATGTACCCGCGTGGTCCTGTTGTGGACTTGTGATCGTTTCACAGTTGAGTTAGCTTGTGATGCAGGCGGCTTTCATTACGCGTTAATTATTGCTGCCTTTTATCTTTCTGATGAGGTAAGCTTTGCTTACTGACGTTCCCAGCGTATTTTTCTTCACTTAGTGAAGTTTTTTCTGGGTCCCGAGTCAGTCTTCCCTTTGCCGGAAGTTTTTGCTACAGTGGTGTGTTGGCGGTGGTTCCTGTTGTTATATTTCCAGTGTTTTTGTGTATATTTCAACATTTCTTATGCCGTCTACTTAGGCCTAGCCAGCCGCTCGTAGCTTTGCCACATGTACAAGTGTTATTGTTTATTTTATAAATATGCCCTACTGTGTCATGTGTATCCGGGTTTTAGTTGTGTATTGGCTAATTCCTCGGACTATGTTTGTTTCCTGGTTTAGTTGTGTATTGGCTAATTCCACGGATTATTGTGTGGACTTAGGCTAGTCGTGCGTGGCTTTCCTTCGTGTCCGTTGTACGTTCAGATGGTGTCTGATCGGGGTGGGTTTCCTTCCGGCGGGTTTTTTCTCGGTTTCACCATGAAAAAAACCCGGCCGAGAGCCGTGTTGGGCCACACGTGGTTTCAACACAGGCTTGTGTCCCCGGCGATGAGGTGTCTGTGGCTCTCCAGGACTGCGTCTCTGTGTTGGTGCCTGTTTTCAGGCTCCCTTTGATTCCTGGCGGAATGGCTGTACCCATCTAAAAACATTGTTCATGCGAACATATGTTATGTAGTTTTTCTACCCGGTTTTACAAAACCACAAGAAAACCTAGCTGTTGTTAAGGGCTTTCCTCCCCGGCGATCTTTTACAAAGAAGTGGGGACAGGAACTTATGGGGTTAACGTTTTGACATCTCACCCGGCGGGTGTACCTTGGTAGGGTGGGATGAACAACTAAGTCATTCAGTTAGTTAACCGATCCATTTTAAGGGATACTTTATGTATCGCCGCCTTTACACTTACGGCGATTGAAGGTTCAATTAGGGTTAACATCGTTTTTACACCCGGCGGGTGCTCCTGGGTGGAGGAAATAAGGAATTTACAATTCAATTTAACCACTTAATTAAGTGATACGTTTAGGTATCGCCGCCTTCATACTTACGGCGATCTTTTTGTGACAATTTGTTAGAAATCAGATCTCGTATCAGCCTGCCCTATGTTATTCTACTAAAATATTTCAAGGGCCGGCGTCTTTATGGGGGGTTGTTTTTGTTCCAAAATTGAATCTTGAGACAGTCACCACCAGAAAGACTATAAACGCCATGCTGGACCGTTATATTATGTCAGAGGGTATTCTTCACTTTCTTAAAAAGATATGTTTAGATATTCTGAGCCCCGCCGCGTAGCGAGCTGTGATCGTTGTGTCATTACATCTCGTTACCCGGTGGGTTATTAACACTTGTGTGCGAACATGTTGGGTTAACCTTATGAGCATTAATTCCTGGAAATTTTCTTTTTTTCCAGAGCTGGGCTCCGGCGGACCAATACAGACCCGGCGGTAGTTTTCCCCACCAGTCTCTGTCATGGCTACCTTGGCCCCAGTCTTTGCTTTATGCACTACCCCTACCTGTGCCGGTATCCCTATTTTTGCGCATACTCTTTGCATAAAGTGTGTTAAATGTCTAGACCGTTCAAGGGGTCGGTGGGTTATGCGTAATTGTTCCTTTTGCTCCCAATTAGCTGTCAAGGTCCTATGCGACAATGATAAGACCGCAGCGGTCGCGTTAAGAGAAGTTAGGCAACAGATGTCAGCATACACTACGATTGTAGCTCATAAGTCACTTCAATGTGACAACGTCCCTCTTTGGGATAGACTGCTTTTTGAACACCCTCCCCCTAAACGTTCCTCTCGAGTCACTAGTCACAAGCCGGCGGAGACTGGTCAGGGTTCTGTGTCTTCTGCTGCTACTCCGAAACGTCCAAGAGAGCCTACACCCCCGGCGTCCGTCTCCGCGTCTCGGGCGAGATCTCGGTCTAGGTCACCTCTCAGACGCCAGTCATCTAGTCTTGCCTCTTCATCATCGAGTAAGAAGAGTAGGACGGAAAGTTCCACCAGTGGTCACGGCGATGAATCCTCCAAATCAAAGAGTAGTTCACGGTCACACCGTAGCCATAAATCTTCCAAAAAGGATTCCCATAAACGAAAGACCTCCCTACATTCGCCAGCTTCTAGTGCCTCTCATCGTACCTCTACCCCAGACAGAGTTTGTGTTAGGTCTCAAGGGTCCAGTACGGTGCCTGTCCCTAAAGAGGATTTACCCATTAATATTTTAACCCTGGAATTGGAGAGTTCAGGGGGATCAGTGATTGAGAGTGTTTCAGACTCCCAAGAGAGTGTAGGCCAGGGCCTCGGTGTTTGGCGATTTTCTCGGCCAGGGTCTGACCACCCACTTCCGACTCAAACTAGTCACACAGTAGCTGACGTCCACAGGGACGCGGCGATCCCATCCTCTATTCCTGACTTATCTTGGCAGCAAGGTACCCCAGCTTCGGCGGGGTCTTCTCAGGAGGATCAGGAGGAGAAAGACGAGGTTTCAATAATTTCGGAGATGGAAGGGCAAGAGTCGGGTTCAGGCTTGGACGCCGCGCAGGATATTAATGATTCACCAGTAAGTTCATCATCAACTCAATTTGTCACTGCGCAGGAAATTGATGGGCTATTTAGTCATGCTTTATCTAAATTTTTTGGCCAACAACAGGAAACTCCCACAGTGGACTTGGGGGCTCCCACGACAAGTTCTACGGTACGGCCTCTGATGACTTCTATTGCTTTATCTAAGATCCCTAACCCCCCCACTCTGTCACCATCAGTGGTTACTAAGCCTGCTACGGCGGCATTGACCACTTCGAATGTAAGGGTTATAACGGATGTCAATCCACCCCCTCTAGACAAGGCGCCTCTCAGAAAGGTAGCTATGCCCTTGCTTTATGGACCAGACGAGTCATGGGTCCTTTTGACCCCCACTAAACCAGAGCTCGCCCAACCTACCTTGTCAGGGGAACTCCCAGTACCGCGTGAGTGGGTCATCCAGGGCAATAAATCAAAGAAATTAAGGGCCTTGGATATTTTGGGAAATGTACTAGACGTCAATATAAAGGCTATACCTAGTTATTATCACCAAGACTATTTTGTGTATGCTACTAAGCCAGCTTTACCCCCTGCCTCAGCTTCAAAATTGTTTTCAGACTGGTCTAAGCTGGATGGGTTTAATGACATTAGGACTCTGTCAGCTCTCACTCCTGAACTTGATTTACAAACCGTCACAGACGAAGCAGCTAATCCAGTCTTGAAGGTGGGGCAGTTGGGTCCAGGACCTTGGGTAGATTGGGAGACAGAGGCTCAAAACTTTGCAACCACATTTACTTCTAAATCTTCCCACCAGATCCCTCAAGATACTCATTCGTGGTTCTCCATGCCGGTATGTTCTGCCGGCGGAGTCCCGTCAGCTTTGTTTTCTTTCCTAGCTGCCCCTAAAATTAATCTTTGTGAGCTAAAAGACCCTTTCACTACCCCTACCCCAACTCACCTAGACCGAGAATTTAGGCTAAGGGGGAAAGCTTTTCGCCTGTTCTCTCAATACATAGTGTCTCAACAGGTAGCTAAGTCTTTACTTCGGTCCACTCAGGCAATCGCAGACGCGGATGCCAGAAGATCGGTTGAATTATCCCGGCGACTGCTTCTCCAGTCGTCAATCCAATCTCTGGGTGACATACGCACCGCCTTGCTTGAGGCGGTACGAGCAAGACAAGATCTCAGAATGTCTTTAGTTCGCAAACTGCCTGATCGCATTGCGAATCAGGTGGTCATGTCACCAGTGCTTACTCCCTCTTTAATGTCCCCTGAAGTGTGGCGAACGGTATTTAATATGGCGCAGGCTTTTAAACACAGTCCCACCCCTTCTAAGAAACCTGCCTTTAACTTCCCCAAACCCAGGCCAACCGCTAAAGCTCAGCCAGGGGGATCTAAGCCCTTTCTTCCGCCTAAGTCCTCCCACTCCCCCCAAGGTCAGTACAGGCATAGACAGAGTAGGTTTTCAGGTCAGAGAGGACGCGGCCATAATAAGCCAGGTCAGGGCCAGTCTTCGGCCAACACCAAGCCAGCCGGCGAAGCGTCCAGCACCACCAACCCCACCATCAAAAAACTAAAGTCTCTCTCACTCCCGGTGCCAACCTTAAGGCCGGCGGACCCGAGGGTAGTACAGCCGGCGAACCCTTGTCTGCTAACTGGGTCGTTCCGAACGTGTCACCAAGCATGGCCGTTAAACACTTGGGCACGGATGGTGGCACGCAAAGGCATCACTTGGCAGTGGCTCCGGCGACCTCGCTTACGTCAGCCGACAACAGCGAATTTTGTTTCTTTAGAGGTGGAGTCACTGGTCCAGGAAATGATTGCCAAGAATGTCATCATCCCGGTCCCCCCAAATTACCCTGTATTCACGTCCAAACTATTTTTGGTTCCCAAAAGGGACAGTGTTCAGATGAGACCGGTCGTAGACCTGTCTTATCTGAACCTTCACATTCACAACGAGTCTTTCCGAATGTTAACAGTACACCAAATCAGGCTAACACTTCCGCCGGGAGGTTGGATGTGTTCACTAGACCTGACAGACGCCTATTGGCACGTATCGGTCAACAAAATATTTCAAAGGTTTCTGGCCTTACGGATCAGGCACCAAAATTTTGTTTTTCAAAGGATGCCATTCGGTTTGAACCTAGCACCTCGATTATTCACGAAATTAGTCCGGCAAGCCCTGATGCCATTGTTAAAACAAGGAATCAGAGTGTTGTGGTACCTAGACGACTGGCTGGTGGTGGCAGAGACACAACAATTATGCATCAAACATGTCAACATCATTTTAAATCATGTCAAAACTCTAGGGTTCAAGGTAAATCTGGTAAAGTCAAACCTTGTTCCCTCACGAGTAATTCAGTGGATAGGGCTGGTCTGGGACACGGCCGCTCTCACTCTAAGTCAGAGTGTGGACAATCGCAACAGGTTTCGCAGGAAACTGTTCAGGTTTCTTCACAGTCTGACTACGACGCGGAGGATCTGGGAGTCTCTGGTCGGCTCTCTCAACTGGATTCAACTAACTGTCATGTTGGGCCGGTTGAAAGTAAAACGTTTAATATTGGAAGGCAACAAATATTTCCCACTCTTACCGGCGGGAAAATTATGGCCCATCCCGAAATTAATCCACACCTTACTAGCGGTCTGGGCAAAGAGGGAAACGTTGCACTCAATAATGTCATGGACCTCTCCTCCACCAACGGTATGGGTAGACACGGATGCGTCAGGCACAATAGGGTGGGGATTTCAGTCAAATCAGGGGCACCAGGGTCAGGGGCTTTGGTCCCACTTAGAAATCTCTCGCATCAATGTCAAAGAATTACTAGTCCCCTTGTATTTCCTTGAGGCTCACGGCCCTGCGTTACGGGGCAAGTCAGTGGCCTTCAGAATGGACAATCTGAACGCAGTTCACTGTATTCAGAAACAAGGATCAACGAGGTCAAGGAGGTTGCTAAACGTGTCGGAAGAGATTTTTACTCTAGCCAACAGACTAGACATTTATCTTCATGCATCTTATCTCCCAGGCGTAGCGAACGTCTGGGCAGACGCTCTGTCCCGGAGACAGAGCACGTCAGTAGAATGGGAGCTCAAGCAACCCATTTTCAACCTAATGATTGCAGAGCTCTCCCATCCACAAGTGGATCTGTTTGCGTCCGAGGAGACTCACAAACTTCCTCTATACCTCACCCGCCGGACGAAAACGCCGGCAGGGGGGCCAGACGCCCTAGTGACAGACTGGAACAGATGGAGCTCCATCTATCTGTTTCCGCCGCCAGATGCGTCACTAATGTGCCACGTAGTGAACAAACTATGAGATTATCGAGGCTTAGTCTCACTAATCGCGCCCCTGTGGCCGGCGCAGTTGTGGTACCAGCAATTGAAAACGTGGTGCCCGCACCCGGTGTCGCTCCCGGTCGGGTATTTCAACTTAGACACGATTGGCAACCTAGCGACCTCGCTGACTTTTGCATTATGGACATTCAGGAGGCCAAGTGGCTAGCACCATACGGTAGAGATGTGACCAATAAATTATTAAATCAATATACTCAGTCTACGAAACGACAGTATCACTCACATTGGCAAGCCTTTACTTCTTGGATCATTAGAACAGAACAGACTGTGCCATCAGTAGCTTTAGTTTTCAACTATTTAAATTATCTGTTTGAGCAGAAACATTTATCTGTGGTAACGTTAAAAAATCACTTAACTGCGATTAGAGTGCCCTTTTTAGACCTTACAGGTCTCTCCATACCGGTGGCGGAGGAAACAGGTTTTATGAGAGCTTGTTTTAAACTCCGCCCACCTCCCCGTCAGCTCATGCCTACTTGGTCTCTGGACAAAGCTTTGTCTTTACTTCACTCCCGTCTGTACCAAAATACTGCAGATTTTGCATTACTCTTAAAAAAGGCTGTTTTCCTTTTGGCTTTGGCCACCGGGAACAGAGTGTCTGAGCTGGCGGCGATGAGCAACACACCTAATTGCCTTAGGTTTGGTAGACTTAATGAATGTATTTACATTGCACCTTCCCCGGGATTTGTAGCCAAGAATGAGCACAGTGCACACGTATTTTCTGAGTTCACGGTGCCGGCGTTAAAAAGGGGAAAGGTGCATCATAATCTATGTCCAGTGCAAGCTCTAACCAAATATTTGAGAGTAGCTCCTCTAAACCCCCAAGGTGCTTTATGGGTAGCAAGTACGGGTAAACGCTTACTGAAACGGCGATTAGCCTCTCTTCTGGTCGAAGTTATTAAAGAGAGTAATCCCGGCGTTGTGGGTCGGGCCCACGATTTACGCAAATGGGCAGCCTCTTTACGTTTCCTGAATTTTTTTTCAGTAGAAGATATTGCGTCCACTCAGTTGTGGGCGTCTAATCATACGTTTTTGTCTAGATACTTGTCAGTTGCTCTAGATAAACCTTCCTTACCATGTATAGCTTTAAGGCAGAGGGTCTAGGTGGCCCTGCAGTCACTTTTGTTTACTTTCAAGGGAAGGGGGGGGGGGGGGTGCAGTCAGTTGACATAGGACACCCTAGACCCCGCCGGAGTGTGAGAGCTGTGATACAATTTATGGTTAATGTGATATGAAAATTTCTCAGCGAGAAATTGTGCTAGTACAATGTTAGTACAAAACAACGGGGTTGTTATAAGTAGTTTTAGCTGCGAAAGCAATTTAATATTAAAACAGTGAAGATCTTTTGCAATTTATCTCCACAATTATTTTGGGGTTTATTATGTGCACATATAAACTAATAACTTGTTATTTTTGTCACCACTCGTTGAGTGGGGTGCCTTTGTAACTACAGATCTGTTCACAGAATCTTCAGAGTTACCCATTTTTTGTCAGGCAGGCTTCTTTGAAGCACGCACCTGCCTGAACCCCTTTCTTGTATATATCCGGCCTACGCCTTATTAAATATATTTTCAAAAGTAAGAATACTATGTGGTTGTTTTTATTATCTGCTTTTCTAGAGTTATGATATGATTACGAATGTCCCCCTCCAGTCTTAGAAATCAGGCATGTTCGTCAATGATGGAGGGGCCACTAATAAATTATAGGTTTGACTCCTGTAAGGAGATAAAGAAAACCTAATATTTAGTAGTGGCCCCGTAATCATTGACGACTGGGGCCCTCCCGACCATCCCCTTCCCATTCGTTGATGTATTGAGGATTTTGGTTTACTTGATATGTCAGTGAAGGAAGAATGACGCCTGAATCAGCGTCTGGTCAAGATCCACACAAGTACATCCACGATATGATGGAAAGCTTATTAGATAGTTATTCTTATTTTGTTTTTGTTTTTATTTTTTACGAAGTTTTTTCGTAGTGAGAACCCAATTCATAATGACTGAAGCCATGAGGGAGGTCGCGTGCGCTCATGATGAAGGCTCCTCAGTTTTTAAATGCTCTGCGCGGTAGATTCAAACTACGGCGGATTAGTGTTTGAAGAGGATGCCTTATGTAATAGGCATGTTCGTCAGTGATTACGGGGCCACTACTAAATATTAGGTTTTCTTTATCTCCTTACAGGAGTCAAACCTATAATCTAGTCAAAAACGTATGATTAGACGCCCACAACTGTGTGGACGAAATATCTTCTACTGAAAAGTTCTTCAGGAAACGTAAAGAGGCTGCCCATTTGCGTAAATCGTGGGCCCTACCCACAACGCCGGGATTACTCTCTTTAATGACTTCGACCCGAAGAGAAGCTAATCTCCGTTTCAGTAAGCGTTTACCCGTACTCGCTACCCACAAAGCACCTTGGGGGTTTAGAGGAGCTACTCTCAAATATTTGGTTAGAGCTTGCACTGGACATAGATTATGGTGCACCTTTCCCCTTTTTAACGCCGGCACAGTGAACTCAGAAAACACGTGTGCACTGTGCTCATTCTTGGCTACAAATCCCGGGGAAGGTGCAATGTGAATACATTCATTAAGTCTACCAAACCTAAGGCAATTAGGTGTGTTGCTCATCTCCGCCAGCTCAGACACTCTGTTCCCGGTGGCCAAAGCCAAAAGGAATACAGCCTTTTTTAAGAGTAATGCAAAATCTGCAGTATTTTGGTACAGACGAGAATGAAGTATAGACAATGCCTTGTCCAGAGACCAAGTAGGCATGAGCTGACGGGGAGGTGGGCGGAGTTTAAAACATGCTCTCATATAACCTGTTAACTCCGCCACCGGTATGGAGAGACCTGTAAGGTCTAAAAAGGGCACTCTAATCGCAGTTAAGTGATTTTTTAACGTTACCACAGATAAACGTTTCTGCTCAAACAGATAATTCAAATAATTAATGCTACTGAGGGCACTGTCTGTTCTGTTCTAATGATCCAAGAAGTAAAGGCTTGCCAATGTGATTGATACTGTCATTTCGTAGACTGAGTATATTGATTTAATAATTTATTGGTCACATCTCTACCATATGGTGCTAGCCACTTGGCCTCCTGAATGTCCATAATGCAAAAGTCAGCGAGGTCGCTAGGTTGCCAATCGTGTCTAAGTGGAAATACCCGACCGGGTGCGGGCACCACGTCTTTAATTGCTGGTACCACAACTGCGCCGGCCACAGGGGCGCGATTAGCGAGACTAAGCCTCGATAATCTCGTAGTTTGTTCACTACGTGGCACATTAGTGACGCGTCTGGCGGCGGAAACAGATAGATGGAGCTCCATCTGTTCCAGTCTGTCACTAGGGCGTCTGGCCCCCCTGCCGGCGTTTTCGTCCGGCGGGTAAGGTATAGAGGGAGTTTGTGAGTCTCCTCGGACGCAAACAGATCCACTTGTGGATGGTAGAGCTCTACAATCATTTGGTTGAAAATGGGTTGCTTGAGCTCCCATTCTACTGTCGTGCTCTGTCTCCGGGACAGAGCGTCTGCCCAGACGTTTGCTACGCCTGGGAGATAAGATGCGTGAAGATAAATGTCTAGCCTGTTGGCTAGAGTAAAAATCTCTTCCGACACGCTTAGCAACTTTCTTGATCTCGTTGACCCCTGTTTCTGAATACAGTGAACTGCATTCAGATTGTCCATTCTGAAGGCCACCGACTTGCCCCGTAGAGTAGAGCCGTGAGCCTGAAGGAAATACAAGGGGACTAGTAATTCTTTGACATTGATGTGGGAGATTTCTAAGTGGGACCAAAGCCCCTGACCCTGGTGCCCCTTATTTGACTGAAATCCCCAACCTATTGTGCCTGACGCATCCGTGTCTACCCATACCGTTGGCGGAGGAGAGGTCCATGACATTACTGAGTGCAACATTTCCCTCTTCGCCCAGACCGCTAGTAAGGTGGTGTGGATTAATTTTGGGATGGGCCATAACTTTCCCGCCGGTAAGTGTGGGAAATATTTGTTGCCCTCCAATTATTAAACGTTTTACTTTCAACCGGCCCAACATTACAGTTAGTTGAATCCAGTTGAGAGAGCCGACCAGAGACTCCCAGACCCTCCGTGTCGTAGTCAGACTGTGAAGAAACATGAACAGTTTCCTTCGAAACCTGTTGCGATTGTCCACACTCTGACTCAGAGTGAGAGCAGCTGTGTCCCAAACCAGCCCTATCCACTGAATTACTCGTGAGGGAACAAGGTTTGACTTTACCAGATTTACCTTGAACCCTAGAGTTTTGACATGATTTAAAATTATGTTGACATGTTTGATGCATAATTGCTCTGTCTCTGCCACCACCAGCCAGTCGTCTAGGTACCACAAAACTCTGATTCCTTGCTTTAACAACGGCATCAGGGCTTGCCGGACTAATTTTGTGAATAATCGAGGTGCCAGGTTCAAACCGAATGGCATCCTTTGAAAAACAAAATTTTGGTGCCTGATCCGTAAGGCCAGAAACCTTTGAAATCTTTTGTTTACCGATACGTGCCAATAGGCGTCTGTCAGGTCTAGGGAACACATCCAACCTCCCGGCGGAAGTGTTAGCCTGATTTGGTGTATTGTTAACATTCGGAATGACTCGTTGTGAATGTGAAGGTTCAGATAAGACAGGTCTACGACCGGTCTCATCTGAACACTGTCCCTTTTGGGAACCAAAAATAGCTTGGACGTGAATACAGGGTAATTTGGGGGGACCGGGACGATGACATTCTTGGCAATCATTTCCTGGACCAGTGACTCCACCTCTAAAGAAACAAAATTCGCCGTTGTCGGCTGACGTAAGCGAGGTCGCCGGAGCCACTGCCAAGTGATGCCTTTGCGTGCCACCATCCGTGCCCAAGTGTTTAACGGCCATGCTTGGTGACACGTTCGGAACGACCCAGTTAGCAGACAAGGGTTCGTCGGCTGTACTACCCTCGGATCCGCCGGCCTTAAGACTGGCACCGGGAGTGAGAGAGACTTTAGTTTTTTTATGGTGGTGGAGTTGGTGGTGGTGGACGCTTCGCCGGCTGGCTGGCGTTGGCAGAAGACGGGCCCTGACCTGGCTTATTATAGCCGCGTCCTCTCTGACCTGAAAACCTACTCTATCTATGCCTGTACTGACCCTGAGGGGAGGAGGACTTAGGTGGAAGAAAGGGCTTAGATCCCCCCGGCTGAGCCTTAGCGACTGGCCTGGGTTTGGGGAAGTTAAAGGCAGGTTTCTTAGAAGGGGTGGGACTGTGTTTAAAGGCCTGAGCCATATTAAACACCGTTCGCCACACTTCAGGGGACATTAAAGAGGGAGTGAGCACTGGTGACATGACCACCTGATTCACAATGCGATCAGGCAGTTTTCGGACTAAGGACATTCTGAGATCTTGTCTCGCTCGTACCGCCTCAAGCAAGGCGGTGCGTATGTCACCCAATGATTGGATTGACGACTGAAGAAGCAGTCGCCGGGACAATTCAACCGATCGTTTGGCATCCGCGTCTGCGATTGCCTGAGTGGACCGGAGCAATGACTTTGCTACCTGTTGAGACACTATGTATTGAGAGAACAGGCGAAAAGCTTTCCCCCGTAGCCTAAATTCTCGGTCTAGGTGAGTTGGGGTAGGGGTAGTGAAAGGGTCTTTTAGCTCACAAAGATTAATTTTAGGGGCAGCTAAGAAAGCAAACAAAGCTGAAGGGACTCCGCTGGCAGAACACACTGGCATGGAGAACCAAGAATGAGTATCTTGAGGGATCTGGTGGGAAGTTTTGGAAGTAAATGTGGTCGCAAAGTTTTGAGCCTCTGTCTCCCATTCCACCCAAGGTCCTGGACCCAACTGCCCCACCTTCAAGACTGGATTAGCTGCTGCGTCTGTGACGGTTTGCAAATCGAGTTCTGGAGTGAGAGCTGACAGTGTCTTAATGTCATTAAACCCATCATGCTTAGACCAGTCAGAAAACAATTTTGAAGCTGAGGCAGAGGGTAAAGCAGGCTTAGCAGTATAAATGTTACCACAAAGCCCACCGAAACGTCAATAAAATACCCTCATTGTTCCCTGATTAAATAGCACTGTATGAATATTCCCATATTCAAAATATGCTATAGGGGTGCAATGCCTGGTGAGTTATCTGCTCAACAGGTGGCGTTGTGTGTGTGTGAGAGTCCGAGTGTAGAGCGTGAGACAGTGAAGCACGGGAACGAGATGGCTTCAGAGATGGGGTCGTTTCGGGCCATGAGTGAGCACCGTGCCTCATGTGAAGGCAAGATGGCAGGTGCTCGTTGTACTCTACGTGCTTCACATGTCTCACTCTCTAGACTGAAACAAGACCTCACAGGCTTCACTGTTCATTGTAAAGCGGTGAATGTTAAGGCTCTCAGCCTATGCCCGAGAGGAAGTAAGTTGGAATATAGAAAAAAAAAAAAAAAAAAAAAAAAAAAAAAATAGTCCTGGTGATAATAACTAGGTATAACCTTTATGTTGACATCTAGTACATTCCCCAAAGTATCCAAGGCCCTTAATTTCTTAGATTTATTGCCCTGGATGACCCACTCACGCGGCACTGGGAGTTCCCCTGACAAGGTAGGTTGGGCGAGCTCTGGTTTAGTGGGGGTCAAAAGGACCCATGACTCGTCTGGTCCGTAAAGCAAGGGCATACCTTTCTGAGAGGCGCTCCTAGAGGGGCGGATTGACATCCGTTATCACCCTTACATTCGAAGTGGTCAATGCCGCCGTAGCAGGCCTAGTAACCACTGATGGTGACATAGAGGGAGGGTGAGGGATCTGAGTCAAAGCAATAGAAGTCATCAGAGGCCGTACCGTAGAACTTGTCGTGGGAGTTCCCAAGTCCACTGTGGGAGTTTCCTGCTGTTGGCCAAAAAATTTAGATAAAGCATTACTTAGCCATCAATTTCCTGTGCAGTGACAAATTGACTTGATGATGTACTCTGGTGAATCATTAAGATCTTGTGCGGCATCTAAGCCTGAACCTGACTCTTGCCCTTCCATATCCGATATAATCGAAACCTCGTCTTTACCATCCTGTTCCTCCTGAGAAGATCCCGCCGAAGCTGGGGTACCATCTTGTTGCCAAGATAAGTCAGGAATAGAGGATGGGATCGCCGCGTCCCGGTGGACGTCAGCCACTGTGTGAATAGTTTGAGCCAGAAGTGGGTGGTCAGGCCCTGGTCGAGAATATCGCCAAACACCTAGGCCTTGGCCTACACTCCCTTGGGAGTCCGAAACACTCTCAACCACTGAGCTCCCTGAACTCTCCAAAGCCAGGGTTAAAATGTTAATGGGTAAATCATCTTTAGGTACAGGCACTATACTGGACCCTTGAGACCGAACACAAACTCTGTCTGGGGTACAGGTACGACGAGAAGTACTAGAAACTGGCGAATGTCGGGAGGCCCTTCTATCATGGGAATCCTTTTTTGAAGATTTATGGCTGCGGTGTGACCGTGAACTACTCTTCGATTTCGAGGATTTATCGCCGTGACCACTGGTGGAACTTTCTGTCTTACTCTTCTTACTCGATGGTGAAGAGGCAAGACTGGGTGGCTGGTGTCTGAGAGGTGACCTAGACCGAGATCTCTCCCGAGACGAGGAGGCTGCCGCCGGGGATGTAGGCTCTCGTTGACGTTTCGCAGTAGCAGGGGCAGGAGATGACACAGAACCCTGTCCAGTCTCCGCCGGCTTACGACTAGTTACTCGAGAGGAACGTTTAGGGGGAGGGTGCTCAAGAAGAAGCCTATCCCAAAGAGGGACGTTGTCACATTGAAGTGACTTATGAGCCACAATCTTAGTATACGCTGACATTTGTTGCCGAACTTCTCGTACGGCGACCGCTGCGGTCTTATCATTATCTTGGAGGACTTTGACACTTAGTTGGGAGCAAAAGGAACAGTTGCGCATCACCCACAGACCCCTTGAACGGTCTAGACATTTAACACACTTGATACAAAGAGTGTGCGCAAAAATAGGGATACCAGCACAGGTAGGGGTAATGCATAAAGCAAAAACTGGGGCAAAGGTAGCCATGACAGAGACTGGTGGGAAAACTACTGCAGGTTCTGTATTGGTCCGCCGGAGCCCAGCTCTGGAAAAAAAGAAAATTTCCAGGAATTAATGCTCATAAGGTTAACCCAACATGTTCGCACACAAGTGTTAATAACCCGCCGGGTAACGAGACATAATGTCACAACGATCACAGCTCGCTACGCG
Source organism: Paralithodes platypus (assembly GCA_032716605.1). Classification (NCBI taxonomy): domain Eukaryota; kingdom Metazoa; phylum Arthropoda; class Malacostraca; order Decapoda; family Lithodidae; genus Paralithodes; species Paralithodes platypus. The sequence goes on along the minus strand of CM064489.1, from coordinate 24,613,515 downwards.
GCGGGGTTCTATAAAGATTTCCGAATATCTAGACATGTCTTAAGAAAGTTAAGAATACCCTCTGACATAATATAAAAGACCAGTATGGCGTTTATAAACATAGTCTTTCCGGTGGTGACTGTTTCAAGATTCAGTTTTGGAAAACAACCCCCCACAAAGACGCCGGCCCCTGAATTATCTAGCAGAATAACACAGGGCAGGCTGATACGAGATCTGACTTCTAACGAATTGTCACATAGATCGCCGTAAGTTGAAGGCGGCGATACATTAATGTATCTCTCAATTAACTGGTTAACTAAATTGAATTGTAAATTCCTTATTTCCTCCTCCCAGGAGCACTCACCGGGTGTGAAAAACTTGTGAAAAAGATGTTAACCCTAATTGAGCCTTCGATCGCCGTAAGTGCGAAGGCGGCGATACATATAGTATCACTAATATGGACCGGTTAACTAAACTGAATTACCAATTCGTTCATCCCACCCTACCAAGGTGCACCCGCCGGGTGAGATCTGATGTATAAACGTTAACCCCATAAGTTCCTATCCCCACTTCTTTGTAAAAGATCGCCGGGGAGGAAAGCCCACAACAACAGCTAGGTTTTTCCTTTGGTTTGTAAAACCGGGTAGAAAAACTTCACAACATATGTCCGCATGAACAATGTTAGATGGGTACAGCCATGGGTACAGGATGTATGAGGATTCGCGAAGTTCGGTGAGGGTGAAGGGTGTACTGAGTGATGAGTTCGCAGTCCGTGTTGGAGTCCATCAGGGTTCAGTGTTAAGCCCCCTCCTCTTTATTATGGTCTTGGAGGCGCTGTCTAGAGTTTTTAGAGGCGGACTCCCGTTGGAACTGTTTTATGCAGACAATTTAGTCCTAATAGCTGACAGTATGCAGGATGCTGAGGCCAAATTCAGAGAGTGGAGAGAGGGCATGGCGAGCAAGGGTTTAAGAGTCAATATACAAAACCAAGGTTATGCATGTAGTTGAGACGAGGCAATGTGGAAAAGAGCGGTGCATACCCATGTGCAGTGTGTGGAAAGGGAGTGGGTGTTAACTCAATTCAATGTAGCATCTGTCGATGTTGGGTACACCATGGGAGTAAGCGCTGTAGTAGAATAAGGGACCCCTGCCGAAGGATAAGTCAGAAATAGAGAAATTTGAGTGCGTAGTGTGCAAAGGCGAGCTTGTGTTAAGTGATGATCCTGTGGCTGTGAATTTTGGAAATGAGTCTTTGGAGCTGGTGAACAAGTTTGTTACCTAGGAGATACCATCTCTGCCGGTGGTGGGGCCGAGGCTGCCACTGTTGCTAGAATTAGGTGTGGCTGGGGGAAGTTCAGAGAATTGATGCCAATCCTGACCATGAAAAGAATGCCTCTCCCCCTGAGGGGAAAGGTGTCAGCCTCATGTGTTAGAAGTGCAATGACGTATGCCTCAGAAACATGGGCCGTTAAAGTAGAGGATGTCAACAGAATGGAGCGTAATGAGATGAGAATGGTGAGATGGATGTGGGGCCAGGCTACAGGATAGAATAACAAATGTTGAGCTGAGGAGACGTTTAGGTATAAAGAGTATTAGCGAGGTGATGCGTACAAGTAGACTGGGATGGTATGGACATGTGGAGAGAATGGATGAACAAAATTGGGTGAAAAATGCAGGTTGATTGAGGGAGCACCAAGGGGTGGACCGAGGAAGACCTGGGATCGGACTATACGCGCCGATCTCAAATCCAAGAACTTGACAAGTGAAGCAGCCCTTAACAGGGTTGCCTGGAACGCCGCCATTAGCACAAGAGACTGAAACTGCACTTATGTGTGGAACACTCAGTCTTAAAATTTTATGTATGTATGTATGTATTCCGCCGGGAATCATAGGGAGCCTGAAACAGGCACCATCACAGAGACGCAGTCCTGGAGAGCCACAGACACCTCCTCGCCGGGGACACAAGCCTGTTTTGAAACCACGCGTGGCCAAACACGGCTCTCGGCCGGGGTTTTCATGGTGTAACCGAGAAAAACCCGCCGGAAAGTAACCCACCCCGTTCAGAAACCAACTGAACGCACATAGGACCCGAGAGATAGCCAAAGCACGACTAGCCTAGGGTCCATAATATAATCCGTGGAATTAGCCAATACACAACTAATCCAGGAAACATACATAGTCCGTGGAATTAGCCAATACACAACTAAACCAGGATACACATGACACAGTAGGACATATTTATAAAATAAATCAATAACACTTGTACATGTGGCAAAGCTACGAGTGGCTGGCTAGGCCTAAGCAGACGGCACAAGAAATTTTGAAATATAAACAAAAACACTGGAAATATTACAACAGGAACCACCGCCAACACACCACTGTAGCAAATACTTCCGACAAAGGGAAGACTGACTCGGGACCCAGAAAAAACTTCACTAAGTGAAGAAAAGTACGCTGGGAATGTCGGCACAGCAACGCTACCTCATCAGAAAGATAAAAGGCAGCAAAAATAACGCGTAATGTAAGCCGCCTGCATCACAAGCTAACTCAACTGTGAAAAGTTCACATGTCCACAACAGGACCACGAGGGTACATCCGAAATAGATGCCCCAAACACACGACCCAAAATACACTGCACTGCGGGCAACCAGCCCAGGACACTCCTGCTACGCATATCCTAACCTTACTCGATACATCCCGGAGTAAACAAATGAGAAAAAACTCACTAGGGACGCAGCAAATGCGGAACCAGCGGAGCGTGGGGAGACACGTCCGGGCAGGCTGAGCGCAGAGCAGAGAAGGAAGAATGCCGCCTGAATCAGCGTCTGGTCAAAGATCCACACAAGTACATCCACGATATGATGGAAAGCTTATTGGATAGTTATTCTTATTTTCTTTTTGTTTTTATTTTTTACAAAGTTTTTTCGTAGTGAGAACCCAATTCATAATGACTGAAGCCATGAGTGAGGTCGTGTGCGCTCATGATGAAGGCTCCTCAGATTTTAAATGCTCTGCGCGGTAGATTCAAACTACGGCGGATTAGTGTTTGAAGAGGATGCCTTATGTAATAGGCATGTTCGTCAATGATGGAGGGGCCACTAATAAATATGTATGCTACAATAGAATTGGAAGTCACTTAGATAGTCCCCAGACATTAAAATATTGTATGTCACTAGATAAAATATGTTGAAGTAACTAGAATAATCTTTAGCAATCGAAAAATCTCTACAATTCCTTAAAATAGGGAAAATATCTTTAATATCGCTATTATTCATCATATCATGATGTCGCTAGATGGAAGTGATGGAAGTGATTCGCTGGATCTAGCGGTAGTCGCTACATTGGCAACATCGTACCAAGACTATTCATTCCGTTATTATGAACAAGGCAAGATTTCGAAACTATTGCAATTATTTCAAAGTTCAGAGATCATCAGATTGGTTTGGAAGTCAATGCAGACAATTTCAGTTCCATTAGTTTAAAAAACATTCACATAATACGCTACTTAGAGGGTTTAATAAAAGAAGCATTCCTTTCGCCGAGATCGTTCAAGCGAACGCAAGCTGTTGCTCTTCTTTTTGTTTTAAGAACGACAACAAACGCTTCGTATATTTGAATTTGGTGAACCTTTTGGGGTTCCTAGTTATATGTTAGAACATATTTATATTTTGCACACTCTCATAAGTATAAAAACTTACTTGTTAACCCAGCAAGTGCTGGAAGACTCTTAAGAGTTTTCCCGGGCGACTGCGGGAAGACTCTGAAGATCCTGGGCCTAAAAAAATCCATTTAAAACACCCCCCTCCCCCCCCCCCATTTTTTTTTTTTTTTTTTTTTTTTTTTTTTTGCCCCTGGGCCATGCCAAATATCACTCCTCCACATCTCCTCCTTCACCACCTCCCCCCCCCCCCCCCTCCTTCAAATATCACCTATTTTCCCTGTTATTCCCTGATTCTGTGGTCTATTTTCGTGCTAACATTAGCGAGTTGCAAGCAGGGCATTGTCATCACTGTTACCAAGCGAGTGCAAGAGAGAGAGAGAGAGAGTTTCGATCGACAGTCTCTCTCCAGAGGTGGGGAAGTGTGGAGGGGAGGGAGGTTGCCTCAGCCATAAATTATGTAACTCCCGGCCTGTATCGCCGATTTTGACCATCCAAACGCTGTTTCCACTTGTTTTATTACTATAACAGGTTAATACCTTTATAATCAACGTAAAATAGGCGCATATGGATAAGTATTAACCCTTGTCTACCGGGGTGTTTTGGGCTCATTTGGGCATATTCAGGCCCTCCTGAATGATCAATCAAGTATCTGCATGAAAAGAAATGTATTCAGCAAAAAACTTAGGCGCTAAAAGCTTAAAAATGAGACCAGAACGAGCTACGTAGCACTCGTGGGTCTCTTGCAGTGGTGCCACGAACATGGGAGTTTAGCGTATAGCGGTATATTTTTCCCAGCTATGCTCACTACTGGCTACACTGCCGGCCTCTCGAGAACACGGGGAACATGAGTTAATGAGCGGCGGTAAGCCCTGGGAGTCGGCTGTCTGGCCCGCTGCGCTCCCGGCCATTTGCACTCTATTTTAACCCTTTAAAAGCCTTAATAATGCTCCTAACTTGCTGCAAATTGGTGCACGACTTAAGTCGAGCGCCGCCAATAAAGGGTTAATGCTATTTATGGTAAAATAACAATGTTAGTGATGGGAACAGCTCAAATACGTGCGCACAGGAGTGTGGTGTCTCATACCCCCCATGCGCACGTCTTAGGTTAAAGGGGAAATACACAAAAGCCCAATTTCGAATGATTGGGAATTACTTTACTTTGGCGTATGTTTGGGCTAATTTATGACTACATTTAGATAGATACATTTTGTTTACACTCGTCAATGAAATATGGTGACTTGCTTACAGATATACAGTATACTTAACCCGGGAACTGCGGGAAGACTCTTAAGAGTTCCCCCGGCGGACTGTGGGAAGACTTAAGAGTCAGGGGGAAAAAAATCAATTTAATACACCGAATTTTTTTTTTTTTTTTTTTTTTTTTGCCCCTTGGCCATGCAAAAAATCACTCCTCTACCTCCCGTCCTTCCCCACTTTCCTCCCCTCCTTCAGTTATCACCTATTTTCCCTGTTATTCCCTTATTCTGTGGTATATTTTCGTGCTAACATTAGCGAGTTGCAAGCAGGGCATTGTCATCACTGTTAGCAAGCGAGTGCAAGAGAGAGAGAGAGAGAGAGTGAGTATCGATCGACAGTCTCTCCAGACTTGGGGAAAAGTGGCGGGAAAGGAGGTTGCCTCAGCCATATATTATGTAACTCCCGGCCTGTATCGCCGATTTTGACCATCCAAACGCTGTTTCCACTTGTTTTATTGTTGTAACAGGTTAATACCTTTATAATCAACCTATAATAGGCGCATATGGAGAAGTATTAATGCTATTTATGGTAAAATAAATATTTTAGTGATGGAAACAGCTCAAATACATGCGCACAGGCAGAGGTTTCTCATACCCCCCATGCGCACTTCAGAGGTTAATCCTTCGTACCCGGGCTACCTTAGGTAAGGACAGCTTGAAAGAAGGGCCGCTACCCGGTATGCCTTACCTAAGGCAGCAGCTTAATAGCCTAATTAAGCTTGGTCTGAACGCCGTGCGTACGACGTATGTCAACAAACCCAAGCGTTCGTCACCGCACCTCCGAAAACAAGAAGGAGAAGACTCTTCAATGTTATTGTTCTGACGTCACGACGAAATTAGTGTCTGAAAATGGCAACATCTCTGCAATATTTGCTCCACTGAAATCGTCATCACAACTGAACCAGTTGACTTACAGAGCTCTACTCAACGCCAAAATTCAGATTGAAAACCGCACTACGATTATAGATGAGTGGGAAAGTTCTAGCAGTGAAAATAAACATAAATGCGGTAGCCTAGGCCTAGACGTTTTTCAGCCATTTCGCCCGGGTAGGGGCGACCGTCATTGGGTAAGACAGCCCGGGGAGGAAGGGTTAAAGCCCGAATTGGATTGGTTTTTCACTTCCTCAAACCAGTTCTTCACTTCCTCAAACCAGTGGAAAAGCAGCTTTGACTTGGATTGATATTTGACACCCTTAACCCTCCAGCCCCAGCTATGTATTCCATATACAGTATATTCCAAAAACCCGGGGGTTTTGGCCGAAAAACATCTACGCCTAGGCTACCGTATCTTTGTTATTTTGACTGCTTCAGCATTCCCGCGCATCCCCAAGCGTAGATGTGTTTCGTACCTGTAGAATGGCATTAAGTAGAGCTCTCTAAGTCAACTGGTTCAGTTGTGATGACGATTTCATTGGAGATAACTTTGTGGCAAAAACAGCCACTTTACACTACTTTTTGCTACTTAACAATAACATACAGGCACACACGAACAAGCGACGCACTCCTTCTTGTGGTCGGAGATGCGCGGCGTCGGTCCAGCCGGCTGTTGTTTACATGCGTCGGACGGACGTCTCGCTCACCAAGCTTACAGGCTTTCAAGCTGCCGGAGCCTCCGAGCCCTACCGGGTAGCGCGGGATGTTTTTTTTATGGGTTTCTCAGAGCCCAACCAGGTCTGGAGGGTTAATGGTGTAATACGACACCTTTTCCAGTCTATCGGAGATAGTGGGGGACTGGGGGTGCTTGAAAACGCGGCTTTTATAATACAGCATTGTATGTGAAGTTCATCATATTAACTCCTTCAGACATATTATGTTCCAGTAAGTCTACGGAGGTGGGAGCCCGGTATCATTGCCACTGCACCACACAACTGTCAAAACCACACTGCTGACCGTTAGAATTGTCGGAGAAACCTGGGGTTGCCACCAACCGACAGATCTTCATCTAACTTACCGGACTTAATGAGTTCCATATGACGCTAAGGCGTCATATAACTTATTCTAGAATTATGAAGATAAGTCCATATGACGCGGTAGCGTCGTATGAGTTTTTGGTTCACCCTGTCATATGACGCAGTAGCGTCATAGAAGTCTGAAAAAGTTAAAGGCAAATACAGTAAGAACATATTATGTTTTCAGGGACAGAACACTATAGTACAGTAATTAATATTAACACAATAGTTAAAAGGTATAGGCTTGAATTCATCCTAAAACCACTTAAAACTTGTGTGAGAAAGTGTTATTGTCAAATCGAACCACACAACACACACACAGAATCAGTCACATGTGTGCTCATATGCCACATTTCATGAGAAAGTTAAACACCATAATTAAATTTATTACAGTTTGTTAACTCGTAAAGTGCTAAGCCCCTGTAGTATACACCATACCCCCATGCGAAGGTATTCTTATTCATTCCTCACTAAAATTGTTAATTTACCTTATATATAATTAATACTTATCCATATGCACCTATTTTACATTTAATATGAACATATGAACATGGGGAAAGCAATAAAACAAGTGGTAACAGCAATTGGCTGGTGAAAATTGTATATTTTAGCCCCGCGGTCGTAATCTGGCCCAGACTGGCGAGACAGGCACACCCTTACTCTCTCGTGTCTCGCATGGCACTGAGAGACTAGGGGTGGACTCAGACTGGCTTGGAGGGTCGGATTTACATCTTCCACCCTTCTCCCTCTCTCCCACTTGTCCTCCCACGAAAATACTCGATAAATATCGGGAATAATAGAGAAATTACCTGATAATTGAGGAGGGGGGGGGGGGGGGGGGCAAATGTGTAGGAGTGGTAGAAAGTAATGGAGGGAAATTATCTCACCTAAACACAATTTTTTTTATTTTATTGCCACTGCAGTGTTTTAAATGTTTTTTTTTTTTAGGCCTAGGATCTTACGAGTCTTCCCGCAGCCGCCCAGAGGTTCTGCAGCTGCCGGGTTAATTGTAATTCAAGTAATTGATACTCTAAATAAACATATAATGTTTATTATCTTTTAATATGTATAATAATGCATCTTACTGTAACAAAAAGGTTCAGATTATGTGGCAACAACTGTGGCTATTTATAGCCTATGGTCACTGGTGGTAAGGGAGTGAAGCTGGTGTCACAAGCGTTATTTCCGGCAATTTTTGAGCATTGAGTTATTTTCTCGTAATATTTTGAGGCATTGGAATTGGAAACTAGATCGAAGGTATATTATGTTAGATAGTCTAATTCTCACTAAACTTAAATTTTCGAACTAGCAGACAACAATTGCCCGTACAAAATAACTAAAACATTTCTGGTGTGACATCCCCTTAGCAGTGGGGGTTAACACCTTAAAGGCGAGCTGTGTGTAATGGACACCCTACCGCCAGGCGATGATATTAGACCCCATTCCCACCTTAAATCGTTATTTTACGATAAATATCGTTATTACTTATTCATATGTGCCTATTTTACGATTAATATGAAGATAGTAACATGTAACAACAATAAAACAAATGGGAATAGTGTTTGGATGGTCAAAATCGTGAATTATTGCCGACCGGTCATTCATGAAATGTGGAGCATATGCGAGGCACACCCTCCCCTCGCGAGGCATGAAGCCAGACTGAGTTACTCTCTCACACTCTCTGTTACACCACACACTCGCTAGTCACATTACCACACCCTAGAACCGGCTTGGAGATACTAGCATGTAAATAAGGGAATAAGAGGGAAAATAGGTGATAATTGAATGGGGGGAGGGAAAGGAGGGGATTTTGACACATGTAGAGGAGTGATAGAAGGTGTGGAGGGGAATTTTCTCTTAAATACCATTTCTGTTGTTTTAAGTGCTACTGGGCCATTTTGAATTGCTTTTTTTAGGCCTTACCTCTTAACCCGGGAACTGCGGGAAGACTCTTAAGAGTTCCCCCGGCGGACTGCGGGAAGACTCTAAGAGTCAGAGAAAAAAAAAATTCAACTTTAAACATCGAAAAAAAAAAATATATATATTTTTTTTGCCCCTGGGCCATGCAAAATATCAGTCCTCTACCTCCCCTCCTTCCCCACTTTCCTCCCCTCCTTCAGTTATCACCTATTTTCCCTGTTATTCCCTTATTCTGAGGTATATTTTCGTGCTAACATTAGCGAGTTGGTAGCAGGGCGTTGTCATCACTGTTAGCAAGCGAGTGCAAGAGAGAGAGAGAGAGTATCGATCGACTGTGTCTCAGTGGCCTTGGAGGAAATTGGCGGGAAAGCAGGTTGCCTCACCCATACATTATATAACTCGCGGCCTGTATCTCCGATTTTGACCATCCAAACGCTGTTTTCACTTGTGTTATTGTTGTTTCAGGTTAATACCTTTATAATCAACCCATAATAGGTGCGTATGGATAAGTATTAATGCTATATATGGTAAAATTAATATTTTAGTGATGGAAACAGCTCAAATACGTCAGCACAGGCAGAGGTGTCTAATTACCCCCATGCGCACTTCTTAGGTTAAGAGGTTCGTCGCCCTTGCCCACCAAAACCTCTTAAGAGTGTTCTCGCCGTTCATGGGTTAAGAAAGAGGCCCTCGATGGGCTGGTTGTCAACAGCTGGTCCATCGATAATAGTTGACCTGAATCCAATATAAATTTGGTAAATAAATAAACTGTTGCATGTTTTTACTCTTACATACCTGAATATTCGTATTGTTGATATAGCGGCCGGCCGACCGCTGAACAAGCACTAAACACACAAACACACACACACACAATGGCAAATCTTGTGCCTGGTATTTTCAAAATTTAAACTGGACCACTTGGTGTAGAGTTCTACTTTTCACCTATCGCAAGATAACGGCAAGTGCTGTCTCCTGATACTATTATAACCTAGGTTGTTGTTGTTGTTCCCCAAGCTGCCTGGCCGAACAGCCCCAAGGCCCCGAGCAAGGCCAAGGCCATAACTGAGCGCCCCCACAGAGCCCTCCCTGCTGACCACAATAAAGCCTGGGTGACCGAAGCCACTCCATGACGCGGAGCTGGGGAGGGTGCGGAAACGCCCGGGAAACCAAAGCCCCACCCAGGGCCCTCTGTGCCCCTCAGCAATTATGAAGAGAAAGTTGAGGGGCAAAGGAAAAATATGACGCTTTGGTTTCCAATTTATTATAACCTAGGTTAGCCATTTATTTGCGGAAATATGAGTAACGGTTAGGTAACAAGATCTAAGATACAGTATACAGTATCTTTAGATTTCCGATATTACCGCAAATGGCGGCAAGCTTATTATCTTATATTTACACCATTAAAACTGAACCACTTTGTTATGCCCTGTTTTTCTACAGGATTAACTTGGGTAATGTGAGTTCTAACTGACTGGGTATAGAAGGCTGCATGCACAAAACAAGGTATGAGGAATAGAGAACACAAAATAAACACACGGTAACACGACACACGATCACTTTTATTTAGGGACACACTTCTATATGTTGTTTGATGATGATTAATCTGACGCATAAGAAGATATGAATATTCGTACAAGACAATTGATAGAAGTTAAACAAACTAGCATTAAGTGGATCCGGATGGAGCCTAGTCTCCCTCTTCCAACGTTCAGGTATTAATCTTCTGATCACTGGCTTTATTCACAAGTTTATATATTGGAGACCATAAATATTACTTATAGATTCATATTCAATGTTAGATTTATCACTAGTAGCTCTGGTGCACAAGGAGTAATTCATAGACTAGATTAGACACGCGTATTTTAGAGCACGGGAAATCTAGTAACCTGAGGGGGTACTGATCTAAGTTTTATATTCTTGTATCAGAAACACATAGAATGCAAATCAGTGGGCGAACATCAGATATCACTAGGGTTTCACGGTTATGTATTAATATCTGGATATATGAGTAATTACGAGAGTTAATATCGCCTATTAATTAATATACACTGATATGCTTAGCACTTCCTAATGGAATGGTCATATATGAATTACACTGGGACAAAGATATAGCCACTTCGTAGAAATATTAATAAGTGAATCTCTACATAGCACTGTAACACTGTAGTACTGATAGAGTGAATCTTGGGTCGTATTTGATTGGTCTGGTCCTGGTTATCTTGCGTCCGTGAGGTTGGGGGCTAGCGACTGGTTCCGCGGCCGTCCAGATGGTCCATATGTAGAAGTTCTCAAGACGGATCTCTTGGCGATCGTTGCTGGATACACTCTTATATACCCACTGGTTTATGTGAAGGTTATAAGGTGCACGTAGATGTCTTTTACGTGGACAGATGCTTCTATCTTAATCTGCCACGGAGTCTGCCGGCTCTGGAACTCAATTCTCAGGAACAACACAAGGGCAGAGCTAGAGGTCAACTTAAGGGGCCAGCCACTGGTTGGTGTCTATCTTTCAACTGATTTTACTGGGGGCTGGAGCTTGGTTTATAGGCTCGGTTTTGGATCCTGTAGGCCATAGTGATCTCGAGTTTTTATGGATTTATTTGAGCTCTCAATGGATACGGGAACTAGGTAAGGTGGTGATTACTGTTGTGGCACATGGCTATATGGAGCCTTCATAATGTGATATAACTGAGCCTTAGTAAGAGGTACTATTTTGGCTATACTGGAAGTATTTAGGGGAGAGAGACTGGATCTACTTTGCGAGGAGGATTGGGACAGCTGTGATAGGAGCGTCTCTCTTAATTGTTCAGTCTTTATTCTATGGTATAGCTGAGGTGCTAATTTGGTTATCGGAGTATGCAAGAAAGGTTAATGGGTTATTGGGGGTTAATAGAGGTTAGTAAAGGTGTTAGTCATACATGGTTAGTTCATGGATAGGAAGAATTCCTGTGCTACCTGGCAATGACCCGGAAGTCAAAACAGGGGTCAGGTATACCTCCGCAGGGGTCGGGGTCTCCCTCCTCGGGTGGGTGAAAGGGGTAGGGGCGCGTCCCTTCTCTGTGATGGTCGTCGGGGCGGCTGTGGCTGGGGCTTGCCATATCACAAGGGTTTGTAATAACCCTCTGTTTATGAGACAGATGTGGGTGTTCGTAATACCAAAACCGAAGGTGCCTTGATCAGCTGGTTTACTTGGTTAGGTTGTTAATTGCATGGGTGGTTGGATGTGGTGGAGACTGGTGCTAACTCTGCCACATTGATCTGGAAGTATGGCAATAGAAGTTAGTCACTGGTGAGGCGGCTAGCCTCGCACGGACGATCATTTGGTACAGGGTTGTGAATGGGTTGTGAGGGAATAGATGGCATGCAAAGGGTTAGTAAAGTTCTAATGGTGTTCCTTTCTACTGGGGGAAGGTAGGCTGGATAGGAGTATATATACAAAAGGTTTGAGAATGTTGGTAACGGAAAAGTTAAGGATATTCAGGGGGTATGCTGGAGAGGCTAGGTCGGAAGGGAGTTGAGGAGCGTGGGGGGGTTAACGAGAGGGAGAGGGTTAAGGGGGGTTACGTGGGGGTTTACCCTAAGGTCTCTGGGCGTAGGGGTGGCATTAGGCTACAGTTGGTATCGTAGCCTGGGGGTTAATGACAGGGAAGGTACGTTAGCCAAACGCTACCGGGGGATGAGCAATAAGTGGTGGTATATGAGTTTGGAAATGATAGAATCATGTGGACTGTGGGCTGTGGGGAAGAGGAGGTTAACTGTAGGTGTGTGCTTGACTGTGGATAAAAGTAGAGAAAAACATGGTGTATTATTACTCGTCAATACGATGGATATGGACACTGTTACTCTGACACTATTTCTTGCTGATTCTAGTTGTTCCTGGGAACTGCGTTTTCTATGACATATATATCAAAGAAAGCGGCAGTTCGTAGGGGTAGCTTCGGTATTGTTTCGTGGTGGAAAGGCGTCGAGACAATGGTAACAGGGTGGTGTATACAATCTCTGGTTGGGGTAAGAATTAGAGGTACTGCATGGTGGCTAACATCTGCAGTCATTTCTGTCTAGGTCTTACAGGAATAATGGTTATACATACACTGGTGTACCCGTGGGTATCATAGTTTCTTATCAATTATGACATGGGGTTTTAACAGATTACTTCTCGGATGGAAGAACATACATAGATTTATGGGGGCGGTTGGTCTTCAGAAACTTAGTCTGGCAAGACAAGGTATTTTAGGGGGTTAACATATTACTTCTCGGATGGAAGAACACACACATTCTATCCATTTCTCCTTTCTCAGAAATCTCCATCTTAGGAGATTTCAACGTTCACCACTGCCAATGGCTCTCCTCTCACACTACTGATCCACCTGGTGAACAAGCCTACGTCTTTTCTATCCTAAATGACCTAGAGCAGTTAGTTCAGCAACCCACCCGTATCCCGGATCGCATCGGAGATCGGCCCAACATTCTTGACCTGTTTCTAACTTCTAACCCTTCTTCTTATACTGTCGATCTTTTCTCTCCTTTGGGCTCCTCCGACCATAAACTTATCTCTGTCACCTGTCCTATCTCTCCAGTACAGCCACCCGATCCTCCTAGCCGGCGGCGCTTGTGGCACTTTGGCGCTGCCGACTGGGAGGCTCTTCGGCAGTACTTCTTTGATTTCCCATGGAATTATTTCTGCTTCCATGGCGGGGACCCTCGGAGAGTGCTGAACGCATTACCAAGGTAATCCTATCGGGCATGGAAGCATACATTCCATTCTCTTTCTCTCAGACTAATGCTAAAAAATCTTGGTTTACTCACGCCTGTTCTACTGCTGTCCGCAATAAGGAGGAAGCATTCAAACGGTACCGACGCCTTAAAACTCAAGACTCTCATTCTTCATATGTTTCTGCCCGGAATCAAGCCAAATCTGTTCTTCGACTTGCCAAACACTCTTTCATCAATAATAAATGCACTGAACTATCCAACTCTAGCTCTTCCCAAGCTTTCTGGCATCTAGCCAAAAACCTCTCCAACAATTTCTCTTCCTCGTCTTTCCCTCCCCTTTCCCACTCTGATGGCACAACCATCACTTCTTCCTCTGACAAAGCTAAACTCTTCGCTCAAACTTTTGCTAGAAACTCCACCTTGGATGATTCCGGTGCTATTCCTCCCTCTCCGCCCTCCTCTCTCTTACTTATGCCTAATATCCTAATCTCTTCTAAAGATGTACTTTCTACCCTCTCTGGGCTTAACACTAATAAGGCGTACGGTCCGGACGGTGTTCCTCCTGTTGTTCTCAAAAACTGTGCTTCCGTGCTGACTCCCTGCCTAGGCAAACTCTTTCGTCTCTGTCTATCCTCTAACGTCTTCCCTTCATGCTGGAAGTTTGCTCACATTCAACCTGTCCCAAAGAAGGGTGACCGCTCTCAACCCTCCAACTATCGTCCAATTGCTCTTATCTCTTGTCTTTCTAAAGTTTTTGAAACTATTCTTGCTTCCAAATTTCTTAAGCATTTCTCTTCTCATAATCTGCTCTCAGATCGCCAGTATGGCTTCCTTAAGGGTCGCTCTACTGGTGATCTTCTTTCATATCTTACTAACTCTTGGTCATCCTCCTTTCGGGACTTCGGTGAGACTTTTTCTATTGCACTAGACATATCGAAAGCCTTCGATAGAGTCTGGCATAAATCTTTAATTTCTAAACTACCCTCCTTCGGTTTCTATCCCTCCATCTGTGCCTTTGTCTCTAATTTCCTTTCTGGCCGTTCCATAGCTGCGGTTGTGGACGGCCATTGTTCACTTCCTCACCCTATAAACTCCGGTGTTCCTCAGGGCTCTGTCCTATCTCCTATTCTCTTTCTAATTTTTATAAATGATCTCCTTAACTGTACCTTAATTCCCATCCATTCATACGCAGACGACTCAACTTTACACTACATTAGTTTTTCAGAACGCCCCAGCCAGCAATCCCTCAACGACAAACGTAATGAAGCCATAGAACTCTTAAATTCTGATCTAAATACTATTTCCAATTGGGGCAGAGAAAACCTTGTTAACTTTAATGCTTCCAAAACCCAATTTCTCCATCTATCTACCCGTCAGGATCTCCCAGCGGACTATCCCTTATTCTTCAACAATACAAAATCAACCCTTCTCTCTCAATATTCTTGGTGTCTCTTTTTCTTCTGCTCTCATTTGGAAGGACCATATTACCAGTCTTGCTAAGGCAGCCTCCCAGAAGCTGGGTGTGCTCAACCGCCTTAGGGGGTTCTTTTCCCCTGCACAGCTTCTTGCTCTGTACAGGGGCATAGTGCGCCCTTGTATTGAGTATTGTTCACATGTGTGGGGAGGTTCCTCTCACACCGCTCTCCTAGACAAGGTTGAAAGGAAGGCCTTTCGTATCATTAACTCCCGTCCACTCACCAACTCTCTGCAATCTCTCTCTCTCTCTCCGCCGCAATGTTGCATCTCTCTCGCTATTCTATCGCTACTATAATAATCAGTGTTCCTCAGAGCTATCCCAGTGCATACCACCTCCTTTACGTAGGGCACGTGGTACCCGTCTTGCAACTCAATCCCACCCCTACTCTGTGCAACTCTCCAACCCAAGAGTAAAACGATACTCTCAAACTTTCTTCTACTCAACATCTGAGCTCTGGAACTCTCTCCCAGAATCAGTCTTTCCCTCTTCCTATGACTTAAATTGCTTCAAACTCCGTGTGTCCAGGCATTTTGGCTCGAACGTCCCTTGATTTTGGCCCTGTCACTCTTTCAACTATGGGGGAGGCACTCGCTATAGGCAGTTATGCCTTTTGCCTCCCTCAATCACATAGAAAAAAAAAAAAAAAAAAAAAATATAGGTTTGACTCCTGCAAGGAGATAAAGAAAACCTAATATTTAGTAGTGGCCCCGTAATCATTGACGATTATGCCTATTACATAAGGCACCCTCTTCAAACACTCATCCGCCGTAGTTTTGAATCTACCGCGCAGAGCATAACAAATTGAGGAGCCTTCATCATGAGCGCACGCAACCTCACTCATGGTTCAGTCATGGGTGCGGGCGTAGCCCTCTCTCTATGTATCATCCTTCTCAACATCCAGAGGGGCTGTGCTGATATACAGGTGCAGAGGGGACCGGTAGTGTACCAGGTCAACACTAAACAAGTATTGAGGGACCTCGTCACACAGAAATCACACACGAGTGAAATTTCTGTCACCATTCCTGCCTGGTCTATTTCATATATCGGGAAGACGCCGCGACTGGGCAAATACTCTGGCACAACCTCGCTACAACACCTATTGTGCTACACTCTAATTAGCTGCGGAGATGTAGAGACCAACCCCGGCCCTAGTTCAACGTTGAAGAAACCTCACCACCAAACAAGTAAGGCAGACACCGACATTTCAACAGTCCTTAGCAGTAAAATTCGTTATAACAAACTGGGCCAGCAGGCACCCAAGTCTCCCGTCACGCTCCAACTCACAACCAAGACCGCAGGGCAACCGCCAGCACAGTGCCAACATTCTACCTACTCAACATTACCCTCAACTGTATCATCACTATCACAGATATCGGTGACCCAAGTAACACAACATGCAACCAGAACACCCAAACAAACAGGAAGCTCTATCAAACACATCGACAATGAAGTAACAGCAACAACGGCCAAGAACAAGGACATAAAACAACAAATACAGGTAGGGGTGGGAGGGGGGCAAGGGGGAGCCACAACCTGTCCTCATCTCACGCGCTCACACACCATCAGCCGCTCACGGCGCACAGCTGATCACCACACCGCCAGACGTACGATGAACAGTAACAGGAAAATATGTATAGTGTGCGATATTGGATTCAACAAAAGGAGTACAACGTCACAATGTAGTAGTTGTAATGAAACAGTACACGATCGATGTACTTACGTTACTAGCAGAAAAGAAGTGGAATGTGATAAATGTAGGGAAATAGCTATTAAGGGTCCTAAAATCATTTGTGAAATATGTGAATCACTCATAACAAGAAAACAAAGGATCATAAACTGTGTTAAGTGTAAAACTGTAGCTCACATGAAGTGCATCTCTAAGAAGACCAACAGTGAAGAAATGGAATTCCTATGCAACATGTGTGCCTTGCATTCATTACCGAATATTAATGTAAATGAACCAATTAGTATTAACAACTCAGAATCCAGCCAGGACACATTCAAAATCAAAGATGAATACAGAGTGTTCACCAACAAAGGGCTCCATCTTATCCACATTAACGCTAGATCAATGTACCATAAATTGTCAGAATTAAACTTGTTAGCTAATAAGGCCAAAGCTTCAATAATTGCAATCACAGAAACCTGGCTGGATTCAAGTATAAACGATGGTGAAATAAACATTCAAGGTTTCAATATGGTTAGGAATGATCGCAATAGGCATGGGGGAGGAGTATGTCTGTATGTAAAAAACAACCTCACACACACACAACCAGGACCGACCTCCATGTAGAAAATCACGAAGCTCTGTGGATCGATCTACACCTGCCGAGGACAAGACCCATCACAATTGGGGTATGCTATAGGCCACCAGACGACACACAATTCTTGACCAAATTTGAACGAACGTTGTCATCGCTAGACCCTCGGAATGAATCCATCATACTAGGGGATTTTAACCTGTGTTACAAACAACGAAATGATAGGCTTGTACGAGAATATAGGCATATACTGACAATGCACAATCACAAACAACTCATCACAACCCCCACACGTATCTCTGAGAACACTGCCACAATATTAGACCACATAAACTGTAACAGAGAGGACAAAATATCCCAATCAGGGGTTATACAGACTGGGATAAGTGATCACTTCGTCACATATTGCACACGAAAAACCACAAAAATTACCCTAGAGAATCACAAGATTATCAAAACAAGGTCACTCAGAAACTACAATAAAGAAACATTTCTGGACATTTTATGGAATACAGACTGGTCTCCAGTGTTTGGAAGTACAAACGTTAATGACGCATGGGTTGGCTTCAGAACCATCATCACAAACATTCTAGACGAAATAGCTCCTCTGAAAGACATACGAATTAAAGCAAGGTCAGACCCATGGATCAACAATGACATACTACACCATCTGGAACACAGAGACAATCTGTTAAAAAGGTTAGCGAAACATAGACAGGATCAAGGTCTGAAACATGAGTTCAACAGGGCCAGGAATAAACTAAGTAGGAAAATAAAATCAGCGAAAACTAATTATTTTCACAATAAGGCAGAGGAATATCAGAATAACCCAAAGAAACTATGGAGGCACCTAAAAACAACAGGCTACAGCAACAAGACAAGGGATTCGTCTAACACTAATATTGCTCTCACCATTAATGATCAGATTTGCCACGATATACGACAAATTTCAACCTACTTCAACTCCTTCTTCACCTCCATAGCAAACACACTTGCACAGAACCTACCTCAACCTCTCAATAAATACACGACAACAACGGCCACCTTTCGAAATTTCTACAGAGATAAAGACATACACCCAAACACATTTGGATTGCAAAATGTTACACCAAAATACACTTTTGACGAGCTGTCTAACCTAAATGTACATAAAAGCACAGGACCAGACAAAATTCCTGCCAAATTTCTACGAGATGGAGCCATTGGTATAGCAGGCCCCCTAACCCACATCATCAACTTGTCAATTAACACCAACACTGTACCTGCTGAACTGAAGGAAGCTATTGTAACCCCTCTATTCAAGAAAGGAAATAAACTAGAAGTTGGTAACTACAGACCAGTTAGCATATTATGTATTGTATCTAAAATCCTTGAAAGAGCGGTATACACCCAAATTGAACACTACCTCAAACAAAATGATCTATTCTATAAGTTTCAATCAGGTTTCAGATGCATGTACTCGACAGACTCCTGTCTCATCCACTTAACGGATCACATTCGTAAAGAAATGTCTAAAGGTAACTACACCGGTATGGTTCTTCTTGATCTACAAAAAGCGTTTGACACAGTAGACCATGATATCCTATGTAATAAACTACAAGCAATGGGCATAGGATCTGTGAACTGGTTTAAATCTTATCTTAGTGGTAGAACCCAAAGAGTCAAAATTGACGATAATATATCTGATCCTATGCCAATTAACTGTGGGGTCCCGCAGGGAAGCATCCTTGGTCCCTTACTCTTTCTCTGTTATGTGAACGACATGGAACTGAGCGTCTCATGTAAATTATTACTGTATGCAGACGACAGCGTGCTCCTGGTTTCAGGAAAAGACCCAATAAGTATTGCCGCTTCACTTTCCAAAGAACTAGAATCATGTAGTGAATGGCTAGTGGACAATAGACTATCTCTTCACCTGGGCAAGACAGAAGCCATCTTATGTGGAACAAAACGCAAACTGAAAGACATTGTGGGCTTCTCGGTCAACTGTAATGATATTCCTATAACAACAGTGTCACAAGTTAAATATCTCGGACTAAAACTGGACGCGAGTTTGTCAGGTGAAACAATTTTGGAATCTATCCTGAGTAAGTGTAGAGTACGTATAAAATACCTGTATAGACAGGTGGGATGCTTGCCCGCGGCGACCAAAAAGACCCTCTGCTAAGCGCTTGTTCAATGTCATTTTGACTATTCTGTGTCATCCTGGTACTCTGCATCATCTAAATCAGCACAGCACAAACTTCAGGTCACTCAAAATAAAATGGTTAGGTTCATGCTGAACCTAGGACCCAGATCACATGTTGGCCAGGAACAACTTCAGTCACTAGGTATGCTCAATGTCGCTGACAGGGCCAAACAAATCAGGCTCACTAATGCCTTCAAAATTTTCTATGACAGAGCTTCAGAGTACCTAAAGAATGATTTTGTTAAAGCAAATGAGAGGAGTGGACATAATACAAGAAACAGGATGTTTAATTTTAAGGTCCCGAGAATCCAAGGACAGGGTAAGCAAACATTCTTCTTCACCGCCATCAAAGACTGGAACGACCTACCCCAGTCAGTCCGTGAAAAGAGAACACTGTATTCCTTCAGACGTAGCCTGAAGGAACACCTGAACCGGACAGCTGCGAGAAGGGAGCACCAAGCTTATGTCTACTACTAAATGCGACATAAGAGATAGACAAACCAAACTGAAATGATTACTGATTACGGATTACTGATATTTACTATAGGATGTAAGGTATCTTAAAATAACCCCCTAGAAATACTTTCTCTAAAGTATCTATTTCTTTATCCTCCCCTTTTTCCCCAGCTAACCTAATCCCACAAGGACCCCAATGGAAATACGCCTAACGGCCTTATTGGGCTATCCTTAGTTGGAATTATGCAAGGCTGGTACATGTCATATTTGTAACAAACTATGTGGTACCAACTCTGTAAATTGCTAACTGAATAAATATTATTATTATTATTATTATTATAAATTGGGTTCTCACTACGAAAAAACTTTGTAACAAATAAAAAACAAAAAGAAAATAAGAATAACTATTCATAAGTGTGAAAAGGAACAACTTGAGATGGTTCGGCCATATGGAACGTATGGAATGCGAGAGAATGACTAAGAGGGTGTACGAGAGCGAGGTGGAGGGACAGAGGGGGAGAGGTAGACCGAATATGAGGTGGAAGGATGGAGTGAGGAACTACATGAACGAAGGCGGTGCTGGTTGGGGGGAGGGGCGTCGACTGACTGGGGACAGAGGTGCATGGGGGCGGTTCGTTCGTGGCCACCCCTTCGGGGATCACGGCGTCGGGCAATAGATAGATAGATAGAAGCTTTCCATATACTCGTGCATGTACTTGTGTGGATCTTTGACCAGACGCTGACTCAGGCGTCATTCTTCCTTCACTGACATATCAAGTATACCAAAATCCTTAATACATCAACGAATGGGAAGGGGATGGTCGGGAGGGCCCCAGTCGTCAATGATTACGGGGCCACTACTAAATATTAGGTTTTCTTTATCTCCTTGCAGGAGTCAAACCTATAATTTATTAGTGGCCCCTCCATCATTGACGATTATGCCTGATATCTAAGACTGGAGGGGGACATTCGTAATCATATCATAACTCTAGCAAAGGCAGATAATCAAACAACCACATAGTATTCTTACTTTGTAAAAGATATATATTTGGCACATAAACTTTATACAGCACAACTTATACAAAAAGGGGTACAAGCAGGAGCGTGCTTGATAAAAAAGGGTGTTAACTCTGAGATTCTGAGAACAGATCCGCCAGTTAACGAGGCACCCCACTTAAATTAAGTGGTGAAAAATAAAACTTATAAGTTTACATGTGCACATATAAACCCCATAAAATTAGTGGATATACTTTGCAAAATATAACCAATGCTTAAATTAGATTGCTTCTCAGCCCAAAAACTACTTACAACTACACTGTTGTTTGTACTAAAATTGTACTAGCACAATTTCCTGTAATGAATAGTACAGAGAAATTTAGGGCGGGTGCCCAAACCCGAAAAGGGTTGAAATAGGGGAGCTATCCCCCCGCCAAAGACGGCTTTCTAGGGCCTTTCCTAGCTGATGCTGAGAGGATTGGGTTCTAGTCATGTGGTGATGGGCTGGTCTATCAGAGTGAGAACTGAGCAATCTCTGCCATACCCATAGCTTACTCTGACTGTTCCTTTTACTTATATATTTTCTAGATCTCAAGTGACGGCGTCTCTAACGTGGATTGACCTCCCAATCTACCAAGATTGGAAGCCAAAGCGTCACATTTTTCCCTTGCCCCTCAACTTTCTCTTCATAATTGCTAAGGGACACAGGGCCCTGGGTGGGGCTTTGGTTTCCCGGGCGTTTCCGCGCCCTCCTCCATGGAGTGGCTTCGGTCACCCAGGCTTTATTGTGGTCGGCGGGGAGGGTTCTGTGGGGGCACTCGGTTATGGCCTTGGCCTTGCTCGGGGCCTTGGGGCTGTTCGGCCAGGCAGCTTGGGGAACAACAACAACAACAACAACAGAGAAATTTAAATATCACAATACCCATCAACAGTATCACAGCTCTCATATTCTGGCGGGGTCTAGGGTGTCCTATGTTACACTGACTGCACCCCCCCCCCCCCCCCCTTTTCTTGAAATTAAACAAAAGTGACTTAGGGGCCACCTAGACCCTTTGCCTTAAAGCTATACATGGCAAGGAAGGTTTGTCTAGAGCTACTGAGAGGTAACGAGTCAAAAACGTATGATTAGAGGCCCACAACTGTGTGGACGTAATATCTTCAACATAATTTTTTTTAAGGAAACATAACGAAGCCGCCCACTTGCGTAAATCGTGGGCCCTACCCACAACGCCGGGATTATTCTCTTTAATGACCTCGACCAAGAGAGAAGCCAGTCTACGTTTCATCAAGCGTTTACCCGTACTTGCTACCCATAAAGCACCGTGGTGATTTAGAGGTGCCACTCTCAAATATTTGGTTAGAGCTTGCACTGGACATAAATTATGGTGCACCTTTCCCCTTTTCAACGCCGGCACCGTGAACTCTGAAAACACGTGTTCACTGTGCTCATTCTTGGCTATGAACCCTGGGGAAGGTGCAATGTGAATACACTCATTAACCCGGGAACTGCCGGAAGACTCTTAAGAGTTCCCCCGGCGGACTGCGGGAAGACTCTTAAGAGTCAGAGAAAAAAAAAATCAACTTTAAACATCAATTTTTTTTTTTTTTTTTTTTTTTTTTTGCCCCTGGGCCATGCAAAATATCACTCCTCTACCTCCCCTCCTTCCCCACTTTCCTCCCCTCCTTCAGTTATCACCTATTTTCCCTGTTATTCCCTTATTCTGAGGTATATTTTCGTGCTAACATTAGCGAGTTGCAAGCAGGGCCTTGTCATCACTGTTAGCAAGTGAGTGCAAGAGAGAGAGAGAGAGTATCGATCGACTGTGTCTCAGTGGCCTTGGGGGAAATTGGCGGGAAAGCAGGTTGCCTCACCCATACATTATATAACTCGCGGCCTGTATCTCCGATTTTGACCATCCAAACGCTGTTTTCACTCGTTTTATTGTTGTTTCAGGTTAATACCTTTATAATCAACCCATAATAGGCGCATATGGATAAGTATTAATGCTATATATGGTAAAATGAATATTTTAGTGATGGAAACAGCTCAAATACGTCAGCACAGGGAGAGGTGTCTAATTACCCCCATGCGCACTTTTTAGGTTAAGCCTACCAAACCTGAGGCAATTAGGTGTGTTGCTCATCGCCGCCAGCTCAGATACTCTGTTCCCGGTAGCCAAGGCCATAAGGAATACAGCCCTTTTTAAAAGTAATGTAAAATCTGCAGTATTTTGGTACAGACGGGAATGAAGTAAAGACAATGCCTTGTCCAGAGACCAGGTAGGCATGAGCTGACAGGGAGGTGGGCGGAGTTTAAAACATGCCCTCATAAAACCTTTTTCCTCCGCAACTGGTATGGAGAGACCGGTAAGGTCCAAAAACGGTATCCTAATCGCCGTTAAGTGATTTTTTAACGTCACTACAGACAAACGTTTCTGCTCGAACAGATAATTTAAATAATTAAAAACCAAAGCCACCGAGGGCACAGTTTGTTCTGTTCTAATAATCCAAGAAGTAAAGGCCTGCCAATGCGATTGATACTGTCGCTTAGTAGGCTGGGTATATTGATTCATGAATTTATTGGTCACGTCTCTACCATATGGTGCTAGCCATTTGGCCTCCTGAATGTCCATAATGCAAAAGTCAGCGAGGTCTTTAGGTTGCCAATTGTGTCCAAGTGGAAAAACCCTACCGGGAGTGATACCGGGTCCGGGCACCACGTCTTCAATTGCTGGTACCACAACTGCGCCGGCCACAGGGGCGCGATTAGCGAGACTACGCCTCGATAATCCTGTAGTTTGTTTACTACGTGGCACATTAGAGACGCATCTGGCGGCGGAAACAGATAAATGGAACTCCACCTGTTCCAGTCTGTCACCAGTGCATCTGGCCCACCCGCCGGCGTTATCGTCCGGCGGGTGAGGTACAGTGGGAGTTTGTGAGTCTCCTCTGACGCAAACAAATCCACTTGTGGATGGTAAGGCTTCGCAATCATTTGGTCGAAAATGGTTTGCTTGAGCGCCCATTCTACTGTTGTGCTCTGTCTCCGAGACAGAGCGTCTGCCCAGACGTTTGCTACGCCTGGGAGGTAAGATGCGTGAAGCTGAATGTCCAGCCTGTTGGCTAGAATATAAATCTCTTCTGACACGTTTAGCAACCCCCGAGATCTCGTCGACCCTTGTTTCTGAATACAGTGAACTGCATTCAGATTGTCCATTCTGAAGGCCACCGCCTTGCCCCGTAAAGTAGAGCCGTGAGCCTGAAGGAAATATAAGGGGACTAGTAATTCTTTGACATTGATGTGGGAGATTTCTAAATGGGACCAAAGCCCTTGACCCTGGTGCCCTTGGTTTGATTGAAAGCCCCAACCTATCGTTCCTGACGCATCCGTGTCTACCCATACTGTCGGCGGAGGAGAGGTCCATGACATGACTGAGTGCAATGTTTCCCTCTTCGCCCAGACCGCTAGTAAGTTGTGGATTAATTTTGGTATGGGCCATAATTTTTTCGCCGGCAATAGCGGAAAATATTTGTTGCCCTCCAATATTAAACGTTTGACTCTTAACCGGCCCAACCGTACCGTTAGTTGAATCCAGTTGAGAGAGCCAACCAGAGACTCGCAGATTCTCCGTGTCGTAGTCAGACTGTGAAGGAACATAAACAATTTCCTGCGAAATCTGTTGCGATTGTCCACACTCTGACTCAGAGAGAGTAGCTGTGTCCCAGACCAGCCCTATCCACTGAACTACTCTTGAGGGAACAAGTTTGACTTTACCAGGTTGACCTTGAACCCTAGAGTTTTGACATGTTTTAATGTTATGTTGACATGATTTATGCATACTTGTTCCGTCTCTGCCACCACTAGCCAGTCGTCTAGATACCATAAAATCCTGATCCCTTGCCTTAACCCGGGAGCTGCGGGGAGACTCTTAAGAGTTCCCCCGGCGCACTGCGGGGAGACTCTTAAGAGTCAGAGAAAAAAAAAAATCAACTTTTGACATCGAAAAAAAAAAAAAAAAAAAAAAAAAAAAAAAAAAAAAAAAAAATTTTTTGGCCCCTGGGCCATGCAAAATCTCAGTCCTCTACCTCCCCTCCTTCCCCACTTTCCTCCTCTCCTTCAGTTATCACCTATTTTCCCTGTTATTCCCTTATTCTGAGGTATATTTTCGTGCTAACATTAGAAATCCGATTGGAGGGTGTGGTCATCACTGATAGCAAGCGAGTGCAAGAGAGAGAGAGAGAGTATCGATCGACTGTGTCTCAGTGGCCTTGGGGGAAATTGGCGGGAAAGCAGATTGCCTCACCCATACATTATACAACTCGCGGGCTATATCTCCGATTTTGACCATCCAAACGCTGTTTTCACTCGTTTTATTGTTGTTTCAGGTTAATACCTTTATAATCAACCCATAATAGGCGCATATGGATAAGTATTAATGCTATTAATGGCACAATGAATATTTTAGTGACGGAAACACCTCAAATACGTCAGCACAGGGGGACGTTTCCAATTACCCCCATGCGCACTTCAGAGGTTAACAAGGGCATCAGGGTTTGCCGGACTAATTTCGTGAATAAGCGAGGTGCTAGGTTCAATCCTAACGGCATCCTCTGAAAGACATAAGTCTGATGCTTTATTCTTAAGGCCAGAAACCTTTGAAATCTTTTGTTGACCGAGACGTGCCAATACGCGGCCGTCAGGTCTAAAAACACATCCATCCTCCCGGCGGAAGTGTTAGCCTCATCTGGTTTACTGTAAGCATCCTGAATGACATGTTGTGAATATGGAGGTTCAGATAAGACAGGTCTATGACTGGTCTCATCTGAACACTGTCCCTTTTGGGCACTAGAAATAGTTTGGATGTGAAAACTGGGTAATTTTGAGGAACCGGGATGATGACATTCTTGGCGATCATTTCCTGGACTAGTGACTCCACCTCTAAAGAAACTAAAGTTGCCTTTGTCGGCTGACGTAAACGAGGTCGTCGGAGCCACTGCCAGGTGATGCCCTTGCGTGCCACCATCCTTGCCCAAGTATTTACTGGCCATGCGCGGTGACACGTCCGGAACGACCCAGTTAGCAGACAAGGGTTCGCCGGCTGTACTACCCTCTGATCCACCCGCCGTGAGATCGGCCCTGGGAGTGAGAGAGACTTTAGTTTTTTGGTGGTGGTGGTGGTGGTGGTGGTGGTGGATGCTTAGCCGACTGGCCGGCGTTGGCAGAAGACGAGCCCTGGCCTGGTCTGCTATAGCTGCGGCCCTTATGACCTGCAAACTTACCTTGTTTGTACCTGTACTGACCTTGGGGGGAGGCGGACTTAGGTATCTGAAAGGGCTTTGACCCACCCGGCTGAGCTTTTGCGACTGGCTTGGGTTTGGGAAAGTTAAAAGCAGGTTTCTTAGAAGGGGTGGGACTGTGCTTAAAGGCCTGAGCCATATTGAAAACAGTTCTCCACACATCAGGGGACATTAACGAGGGAGTTAGCACCGGCGACATGACCACCTGGTTCGCAATTCTATCAGGGAGTTCCCTCACCAGGGACATCCTGAGATCCTGTCTCGCCCGCACCGCCTCGAGCAAGGCCGTGCGTATATCTCCCAACGACTGAATCGACGTCTGAAGGAGTAATCGCCGATATAGTTCAACCGATCGTCTGGCTTCCGCGTCCGCGATTGCCTGAGTGGATCGTAACATAGATTTCGCCACCTGGTGCGTAACAATGTACTGGGAAAAAAGTCTATACGCCTTCCCTCGTAGCCTAAACTCCCGGTCTAGGTGAGCTGGTGAAGGCGTAGTGAAAGGATCTTTAAGTTCACAGAGATTGATTTTGGGGGCAGCTAAAAAAGCAAACAAAGCAGATGGGACTCTGCCGGCTGAAAAGACTGGCATAGAGAACCAAGAATGGCTGTCCTGAGGAATCTGGTGGGAGGATTTTGAGGTGAAGGTGGTCGCAAAGTTCTGAGCCTCTACTTCCCATTCCACCCAAGGTCCTGGACCCAACTGCCCCACCTTCAACACTGGGTTAGCGGCTGTGTCTGTGACCGTTTGTAAATCTAATTCTGGAGTGAGAGCTGACAGTGCTTTTATATCATTAAAACCGTCATGCTTGGTCCAGTCAGAAAACAGCTTTGAAGCTGAGGCAGGGGGCAGTGCAGACGTAGCTGTATACACAAAAAAGTCATGGTGATAATGGTTCGGAATGGCCTTAATATTAACATCAAGTACATTACCCGCAATATCCATGGCTCGTAACTTTCTAGATTTATTTCCTTGGATTACCCACTCTCGTGGCACTGGAAGTTCCCCTGACAAAGTGGGCTGTGCTGTCTCTGGCTTAGTTGGGATCATTTGAACCCATGAGTCATCTGGACCGTATAACAGGGGCATAGCTACCTTTCTTAACGGTGCTTTATCCAACGGGGGCGGATTCACATCCGTTACCACCCTTACATTAGAAGTAGTCAGTGCCGCCGAAGCAGGCCTAGCGACTATATTAGGTGATATAGGGGGAGGGTGCGGAATCTTGGTTAAAGCAATAGAAGCGATCAGAGGCCGAACACTTGAACTTGTCATGGGAGCTCCCAGGTCCACTGTAGGAGTCTCCGGCTGTTGGCCAAATTTTTTTGTGAGAGCAGTTACTAACAACCCATCTATTTCCTCCGCCGTGACAAATTTAGTGGATGAAGAACTCAAAGGTGAATCATTCCTATCTTGCGAGTCGTCTAGAACTGAACCCGACTCTTGCACTTCCATGTCAGAGATTATAGACACCTCATCCTTGTCATCCGGCCCATCATGAGAGGGTTCCGCCGAAGCCGGAACCTCGTCTTGGTGCCAAGTTAAATCAGGAATGGATGATGGGATCATAGCGTCCCGGTGGACGTCCGTCCGTACCTGTGGCTCTTGAACCAAACGTGGGCCTTCATACCCTGGTTGGGAATACCGCCATACACCCAGGCCTTGGCCCGAACTCCCTTGGGAGTCAGAAACACCATCCACCACTGAGCCCCCACTAGATTCTTCTAAAGGGCGATCACTGCCTACAGAACTCTCTAAGTCTATGTGTGTAATCTCCATTGGTAACCTGTCCTCCGGCAACACCCCCACCACAGTCTCTGACTCCACTCCCGCCCCATTAGATTGGACATTAGATGAGTCGGGAGTAGAGGCAAAAAGTGAGGGACGAGGCTCCGGCGAACGCCGGGAGGCCTTTCGCTCCTTAGAATCTTTCCTGGAAGATTTGTGGCTGCGGTGTGACTTAGATTTCTCACTGCTCTTAGACTTTTCTGATCTTTCACTAGAGCTGTCCTTGGATATTTCCTTCTTGCTCCTCTTTCTTGCTGGTGAAGAGGAGTGACTAGGCGGCTGTTGTCTGAGGGGCGACCTGGACCTGGACCGCGCCCGTGACGTGGAGGCTGTCACCGGGGGCGTGGGTTCACGAGGTCTCTTAGAAGTTGTAGGGACCAGAGAAAGTGCTGTACCCTGCCCAGTCTCTGCCGACTTTCGTACAGTTACTCTAGAGGTACGTTTAATAGGGGGGTGCTCAATCAATAATTTATCCCAAAGAATTACATATCACATTGCAGCGCTTTATGAGCCACTGTGGTAGCATAAGTTGACAATTGCTGCCTGACCTCCCTCAAAGCGACCGCCGCGGATCCACTATTGTCCCGCAACACTTTGGCACTCAATTGAGTACAGAAGGTACAGTTCCCCGCTACCCACAAACCCCTTGAGCGATCTAGACATTTAACACATCTAATGCAATGAGTGTGTGCAAATATAGGGATACCTGAACAGGAGGGAGCAATACACAAGGCAAAAACAGGGTCTATGGTAGCCATGACAGAGACTGGTGGAAAACACTAACCCACCCCCGGTTTACTCCAGGTTCTCGAAAGTTCCGCCGGAACTCAGCCCTGGAAAAAAAGAAAATTTCCAGGAATTAATGCTCATAAGGCTACACCAACATGTTCGAACACAAGTGTTTAGACAACCCGCCGGGTAACGAGACGTAATACACAACTATCACGGCTCGCTACGCGGCAGGTTCGTAATTAAAGATTTCAGAATATCTTAACTTGTCCAAAAGATTTATGAATATCCTCTGACATAATATAAAGACCAGCATGGCTTTTTTATACATGACGCAGTCTTCCCAGTGGTGGTTTTAAGTTCTTACTGGAAAAAAACCCTCAAAGACGTCGGCCCCCGTATTATCTCGCAGATCAAAAACTGGGAAGCCTGTCTTAAATGCTAGATCTGGCTTCTCCCGAAGCGTTCTAGATCGCCGTATGTTGAATGGCGGCGATACGTATCGTACCCCTCGAATGTCTGGTTAACTTCACTGAATTAAACAAATCCGTTAATCCTACCCTCCCAAGGTGCAACCGCCGGGTGTGAATTTTAACGTTAACCCCAAAATTCCTATCCCCACTTCTTTGCAAAAGATCGCCGGGGAGGAAAGATCAACAAACAGCCTAGTTTTACTGGCTTTGCAAAATCCGGGAAAAACTCAACTCAACAAGTGTCCGTATGAACACTTAGTTAAATGGGTAAAGCCATCCCGCCGGGAAACACAGTACGCCTGAACACAGGCCCCACCACAGAGACGCAGTCCTGGAGAGCCTCAGGCCACTAATCGCCGGGGAAAACAAGCCTTTTTTAACCACGCGTGATTAAAACTCGGCAACCAGCCGGGTTTTCATGGTGTAACCGAGAAAACCCGCCGGAAAAGGCAACCCACCCCGTTCAGATTCAATCTGAACGCACCAAATAGACCGTGGAATTAGCCAAAGCACAACTAACCCAGTTCACATAAATAGTCAGAGGAATTAGCCAATACACAACTAAACCAGGACACATATATAGTCCGTGGAATTAGCCAATACACAACTAAACCAGGACACACATGACACAGTAGTACATATTTATAACATAAATCAATAACACTTGTGCATGTGGCAAAGCTACGAGAGGCTGGCTAGGCCTAAGCAGACGGAAAAACACAGTAAACATGTCGTAATATAAACAAAAAGCACTGAATTATATCACAACAGGAACCACCGTCAACACACCACTGTAGCAAACACTTCCCGGTAAAGGGAAGAACTGACTCGGGACCCAGAAAAAACTTCACTAAGTGAAGAAAAATACGCTGGGAACGTCAGAGAATAAAAAGCTACCTCATCAGAAAGATAAAAGGCAGCAATAATAACGCGTAATGAAAGCCGCCTGCATCACAAAGCTAGCTAACCGTGAAAAAGTTCACATGTCCACAACAGGACCACGAGGGTACACCCGAAATAGATGCCCCAAACACACGACCCAAAATACACTGCACTGCGGGCAACCCACCCAGGACCCTCCTGCTACACATATCCTAACCTTACTCGATACATCCCGGAGTAAACAAATGAGAAAAAACTCACTAGGGACGCAACAAATGCGGAACGAGCGGAGCGTGGGGAGGCACGTCCGGGTTGGTTGAGCGCAGAGCAGAGAAGGAAGAATGACGCCTGAGTCAGCGTCTGGTCAAAGATCCACACAAGTACATCCACGAGTATATGGAAAGCTTATGAATAGTTATTCTTATTTTCTTTTTCTTTTTATTTGTTACGAAGTTTTTTCGTAGTGAGAACCCAATTTCATAATGACTGAACCATGAGTGAGGTTGCATGCGCTCATGATGAAGGCTCCTCAATTTTTTATGCTCTGCGCGGTAGATTCAAAACTACGGCGGATGAGTGTTTGAAGAGGGTGCCTTATGTAATAGGCATAATCGTCAATGATGGAGGGGCCACTAATAAATATAGATTTATGGGGGCGGTTGGTCTTCAGAAACTTAGTCTGGCAAGACAGGGGGTTAACATATTACTTCTTGGATGGAAAAACATATAGATTTAGGCCTGTCTGAACTGGTTGGCATTGGCTCAACCTAGGTACAGGGCATGGGTGTATTAAATTAAGGTGTATTCATGTTCATCATCATGTAGGTAGAGGTGTAGGACACGAGGGGTAGTGTATACGCGAGGTGGGGGAAGGGTCAGTGGTTAGAAGGGATAGGCAGGTGTGGTTTGGAGCTGCTTAGCCCTGCGGGCTTCGGCCTGTCTTAACTGGTTGGCTTGGTCACCTGGCCCTTTCGTTCTGTGGGCCTTTCCTTCGGGTGTTTCTGTTCCCGTTTCCTGGTGGTGTTCGCTCGTGGCTTCCGTGGTGGGCTTCTCGTTCTGGGACATTTTACACTTGGTGTACAGAGCTCTAGTTTTCACCTATCGCAAGAAGTAAACCCTCATTATCTCGGACTAATTGGGGGATGGACACTTCCGAAATGTCCGAATTTCGGCTTATGACCGACTTCAAAGGCGGAGTCCGTGCCACCATAGGAAACGGAGATCACCCTACCACTGCTACACTTTAGCGGTGTAGGGTGAGAGGTGAGAGGGAAAGCCGGCGGCGCCGCAGTCCGAGTTTTTCGAACATACCGCAGGATATTGATGATACAACTGAACAAAAATCATCCTCATAACCAAACTTAGTGTCATGGTTCAGTGCAGTGTAAAATCGAATTGGTAGCATAAATATCTTGGGAGATATAGCAAAGGCATTTGAAAAAAAAGTTACTCCTGCAGTGCCAGGCAGAGAAACAGAGAGTGCCTATAGGCCTATAGAAATCAGGCTGATCAGTGAATGCCCGTGTTTTAGTTCAGTGTGCTAAGTAAAATTAGCTACATTAGTGAAAAATTATTAGAGTACGAGTCATAGATGTACATTAGGGCCGCGCAGATAGCGTATTTAAGCATAGCGATATCGCGGATAGCGACAGAATAGAAACTATCTCATAGCCACCTGAAACCGCGGGTAGTGAAAAGCCGCATATCCGAGAATAGCTGGGATCAGCGGCTAGCCGGAGCAGAGGTACCAGCGTCGGGACCTTGGCAACTCTGATTTGAGTGCGCAACGCCAGCGTTGGTATATGGACGATTCGCCCCCGTATAGGCTGGAATTTTCGTCCCTCTTGGGGTAGCCTATTCGCCTCTACTGCAAAACTTTTCGCCCTAATAATTGTAAATGCCAATGAAATAATGTTTTTTTTTACTTTTCCTATTATAAAGTATATTCATAGGCCTTTGCTAAACATTAGTTTCCTTCGTAACAAGATGGATCATATAATTGAGAATTTAAGTGAATTTGAGCTCGATGTCTTGTGCCTGACAGAGACTTGGTTGTGTGAATCCGACATCCAGATTATTCGCAGTGCTTTGCCCAAATCATACTCCATAATTAGCGCGCCTAGACCTTCTGCAGACCACCCTGGTGGAGGCGTAGCGCTTATTTATTCTCTCGCGATCACAAGTATTTCTCGCTCAGACTATGTTCCTGTCCCATCTTCTTTTGAACTCCTGGAAGTACTAATGAACCATCGTCAGCAAACCTTTAGAATTGCAACTATCTATCGACCAGGTCATCGAGGCACGGGTAGAAACTTCATGGATGAGTTTGGTCAGTTTTTGGAGGCATTTGCTAGTAAGACTGGTGGGTTGCTGATCTGTGGTGACTTTAATTATTGGATTGATAATTATAATCCATCTTTGAAGCCCTTTTCTTTTGATTTTTTTTAATTGATCGGTCATAATAAGTTTGTCAACTACTGTATGTGTCCCACTCGACTCATATTTGTGGGCACATTCTTGATTTGGTTTTATCTCCAGTTGGTTGCAATCGTGTGTCGGGCATTGAAGTTGATCCGATAGATCCTACAGATCAGAGATGGAGCTGCTTCGAGCCATGATGGATGCTTCACATGTCTCACTCCCCAGACTGGAACAAGACCTCACGGGCTTCACCGTGTTGAGTGGTGGAATGTACAGGCTCTCAGCCTATGCCCGAGAGGGAGTAGTTGGAATATAGAAGAAAAAAAAAAGTCTGTGACCATGCTTTAATTACTTTTTATATCAGCGTATCCAAAGTATCTTCCTATAAAAAGGAAATTAGGTTCAGAAATTACAAAAATATTGATCAAGAGCAAATTTGCCATGAAATTGGCCAGTCTCTAAATGCCATCAGCTGCTCTGTTCTTTCATCCGATGAACTAACTGAGATTCATAACAGGGTACTTCAATCTGTCTTTGATCATCATTGCCCGGAGATTGTGAAGACAATTATTGTGCGTGATGATTCACCTTGGTACGGCGCGCCAGTTGACTCTCTCTGCAGACAACGTAGGAGAGCAGAACGAAAGTGGCGCTTGCAACGAACGGAGGAAACTCGACTGGAATATATATCGGCAAGAAAAGATGTAGTCTGTGCAGTGAAAGCTGAAAAGTCTAAGTATTATCAAAACAGAGTTGATTCCTGTGGTAATGATCAAAAGAAGCATGCTGAGGTTGTAAATGGTTTGTTGGGTCGGAAGAACATGGCTCCCTGTCCTGCCTCCGTGCCAAGCGCTCGCCTCTGATTTTCTTAATTTGTCACGGCTAAGATAACACGCATTAGAAATGAGTTAGATAATACATTGATCAATGACGAGTTTTCGGTGGATTTCCAACCTCCACATGTAATTAATCGTATCCTTCCATCATTCCATCCAGTGGACACAAGTAAAATTATTAGTTATGTCAGAGACATGAATAAACTTTCTGTAAGCTTGATCCTATTATCCCTCTCCGACATATGACGTGATTTTGAGCCTATTATTATTATTATTATTATTATATGAGATGCCGAAGTCTCCAACCAGGGTGCAGAAACACCATCAAGATGAATCCACACAAAACACCCGGAGGCACTGGAGAGAGACTACGGCAACTTAGGAAAAAATTAAAACATATACTGTATACTGTATATATACATATACATATATTAAACACAGATAACATATTATGCAGTGGACGATATCAAGTATAAATATAATACAATAAAATAGAATAAAATAAGTTTAAAAAATATAATTAATGCTGAAATAAGCATTAACTCTAGACTTAAAAATGGAGATATGAGCTGAATTGACTAGCTCATTTGGCAACTTATTCCACAAGTCGACAATGGCCGGCACAAAACACCGTGAAAACTGTGTAGTAGAAAAATTAACACGGCTCATGGCAAGATCCTTAAGATTGCTTGTGAATCTAGTTGCACGAGCCCCCCGGACATAGGGCCCAGGCAGAACCCCATGTAAGGGATGCTGAGGGTTGTTAAAAACTTTAAATAAAAGACTAAGGGCACCAACTTTACGTTGATGACACAGATCAAGAGACAAATGAGGTAGAATAAAACTGATGGAATTTAGTGACCTGTCAAGCAACTTGAGATGGCAGTCAGCTGCTGACAACCAGACAGGTGAGCAGTACTCAAAATGTGGCAAAATAAAAGCATAAAAAGACTTGATAACTGTGGCGTCACAAGCAAATGTTTTATAAACCTTGCGAAGCAGACCAATTTTTTGGGAAATGGAAGAGGAGAAAGAACGAATATGCTTTTCAAAAGTAAGTTTGGGATCAAGAGTAATTCCTAACAAACGAAGAGTATCCACATTCTCAATTTGCTCGCCAGAAACTTGTAGATAAGGATGGGGAGGATCCAAGGTACGAGATCTGCTGATGATAATGGAGTGTGTTTTACTAGCATTAAGTTTCATGCCCCAAAGTTCACACCATGATGTAATTTTGGCTAAATCCCTATTCAGAGCAGTAGCAATTATGTGTCGATCTATTGGTGATGGAATTGACGCATATAAAGTTGTATCATCAGCATAGGCGATTAATTTATTTTCAAGCTCGGAACACAGGTCAGCAGTAAAAATAATAAAAAGCAAAGGCCCAAGGACACTGCCTTGTGGAACACCAGAAACAACACTTGGGGATACTTTAAAGTTTTTGTTACCATCAGGGATATTTAGAAACCTTTAGTTTAGTTACTTCAACCTCTGCAGTTGTCTTTGAGTTAGCTGTGGGCAGAAAACTAATTTTGGAGAGGTAATTACAAGAGTGAGAGAACTATTTCTTATTGCTTATCTGGCAACCTCTGCGTCATATGTGCGTGAAAGGGTTAATGTATCCAAGATGTCATTTGTCTATCTGTATGTCGCAGACTTCATCTGTAAAATTGTAAACAGATGCTTCATGGAGGGTAACTTTGTTCAATCTGAGAAACAAGCTCTATTGGTGCCTCTTCTAAAGAAACCTGGACTTGATGCTGGGGATATGTCAAATTACCGACCTGTTTCAAACTTCTCATTTCTTTCAAAAATAATTGAGCGGGCCATACTTGATCAATTGTTACCATTGCTTGAACAGAACAAAGCTGTTCCTCTTGCTCAGTCTGCATATACGAAATACCATTCAACTGAGACCTCTTTATGCAAGATTCAGAATGACTTGGTGGAGAACACATGCAACGGGAAGGCGTCTCTCTTGGTTTTGTTGGATCTTTCTGCGGCCTTCGATACAGTGGACCATGACCTACTGTTAAAAGATCTTCACTCTTACAGTGTTCGTGAAAGAGTACTCTTGCTCCTCAAATCATATTTATCAGATAGATTTTAGCGTGTGGTGATTGGCCATACCATCTCTGACCAAGCCCCCCTGTTGTTTGGAGTTCCTCAGGGATCGGTTCTGGGACCGATTATCTTTATAGTTGTTGTTGTTGTTGTTGTTGTTCCCCAAGCTGCCTGGCCGAACAGCCCCAAGGCCCCGAGCAAGGCCAAGGCCATAACCGAGCGCCCCCACAGAACCCTCCCCGCCGACCACAATAAAGCCTGGGTGACCGAAGCCACTCCATGGCGGGGAGCTGAGGAGGGTGCGGAAATGCCCGGGAAACCATAGCCCCACCCAGGGCCCTGTGTCCCTCAGCAATTATGAAGAGAAAGTTGAGGGGCAAGGGAAAAATGTGACGCTTTGGCTTCCAATCTTGGTAGATTGGGAGGTCAATCCACGTTAGAGACGCCGTCAC
Source organism: Paralithodes platypus (assembly GCA_032716605.1). Classification (NCBI taxonomy): domain Eukaryota; kingdom Metazoa; phylum Arthropoda; class Malacostraca; order Decapoda; family Lithodidae; genus Paralithodes; species Paralithodes platypus. The sequence goes on along the minus strand of CM064489.1, from coordinate 24,577,712 downwards.
TTGAGATCTAGAAAATATATAAGTAAAAGGAACAGTCAGAGTAAGCTATGGGTATGGCAGAGATTGCTCAGTTCTCACTCGGATAGACCATCCCATCACCACATGACTAGAACCCAATCCTCTCAGCATCAGCTAGGAAAGGCCCTAGAAAGCCGCCTATGGCGGGGGGATAGCTCCCCTATTTCAACCCTTTTCGGGGTTGAAATCTTTATAGTTTTTATAGTTTACACTAGTGGCTTGGCATCCTTGCTAGATGCTCATGGTGTTGCCTATCACTTTTACGCTGATGACACTCAGTTGTATGTGAAGATAGAAAACATTAATGATACTAAGACCAAAATGGAATCTTTATTGTTTGACATTAAAATCTGGATGGCAAAGCGGAAACTCAAACTGAATGAGAACAAAACAGAGATCATTATTATTCATGGAAATAGAAAGGGAAATGACGCTGAAAATGTAGTGACTCTGGATATGGCAGGTTCTCAACTTCGCCCAGTAAGCTCAGTGCGAAACCTTGGAGTATACTTTAACTCTAAATTGAACTATGAGAATCCCATCAATCAGGTCATCAAAATTTGTAATCTCCAAATCAGAAACTTGTATTCAGTGAGACGGTTTCTTAACCTCTGAACTGCGCATGGGGGTAATTAGAAACGTCTGCCTGTGCGCATGTATTTGAGCTGTTTCCATCACTAAAATATTCATTTTACCATAAAGAGCATTAATACTTCTCCATATGCGCCTATTATAGGTTGATTATAAAGGTATTAACCTTTTACAACAATAAAACTAGTGAAAACAGCGTTTGGATGGTCAAAATTGGCGATACAGGCCGCGAGTTACATAATTTCCCCCAAGGCCACTGAGACACTGTCAATCGATACTCTCTCTCTCTCTCTTGCACTCGCTTGCTAACAGTGATGACAATGCCCTGCTTGCAACTCGCTAATGTTAGCACGAAAATATACCTCAGAATAAGGGAATAACAGGGAAAATAGGTGATAACTGAAGGAGGGGAGGAAAGTAGGGGAGGTAGAGGACTGATATTTTGCATGGCCCAAGGGCAATTTTTTTTTTTTTTTTTTTTTCGATTTTTAAAATTGATTTTTTTTTCTCTGACTCTTCCCGCAGTCCGCCGGGGGAACTCTTAAGAGTCTTCCCTCAGTTCCCGGGTTAACAAGCGCTGTCTTCTAATATTGGTTCACTCAATTGTCCTATCACGTGTGGACTATTGTAATGCCTTATTGGTTGGCCTTCCTAATTACTTGCTATAAAAAGTTCAGTCCATACTAAATAGAACAGCGAGGCTCATATTTGATCTACCTCCAAGAACCCCCACTTCTTTATATTTGATAGAGCTGCACTGGTTGTCAGTTAAAGCTAGGATAGAGTTTAAGTTGTGTCTTATGACTTTTAAGGCACTTATGTTTGGCGAACCTAAGTATCTTGCCGACCTCTTGAACGCCCTTAGGCTCTGGTGCGATCCTGAGAAGCAGTGATGATGTGCTGCGTCTTGATGAACTGGTAGCTATCCAGCAGTCCTCTTTCTCTGATCGGTCCTTTTCTTTCGTGGCTCCTAGGTTATATAATGAATTGCCTTTATAAATTAGACAGCTGAACTCCATAGACTCATTAAAAAAACAGTTGAAAACCTTTCTCTTCTGTAGGAGTTATGATCTTGCAAGTGGCACAGTGACAGGTCGTTACAGACTCTAACTGCTGCCATGTTAAATAGTTGTTTTTGCTTGAACTACAGGTGAACTGCACCACACTTCTCTTGATTGTGGTGCAATGTGTTACGAGCACTAGTGAATTCCTCTGGAAGAACTTGCGCTTGCGAAAAATAAAAGACCAGATTATTATTATTATTATTATTATTAGGGGTTCGTCCCCTACGGGGAACCCCTATTGTAATCATTAAACCTGGGATTTCATCCAAATTCTTCTTACGCGCCGGTTTCGACGCAATAACTCCAGAACCGCTTTTTGGATCACGATCAAACTTTCACAAGAGGTGCGTTTTTGTATTGGGCAACTTTTGATATGCTAAACATCCGGCATGGTGGCCAAACAGGTCCGTGGCAACCGATTTCCCTAAAAACTTGACGCCTAAATACCGTCTCTCCCACTCACAGGAAACGACTGGGCTTTGGCATACGCACTCCCCTACTAATGCTCCGCAAATTTTATAGAGAAGGTTTTGCTTTTGCACGTGGGTTTTTTCCGGCAATCTTGAAAAAACCTCGAATTCCACTTAAAATTTCACATCTTGAAAACTACACCGATGATCAAAGCCATGCTTGCGTAGTTGGGTGAGGCTCGCGATTCCGAACGTTTTGATACAAAAAAATATAAATGGGTGGAATAGTTTGGCCGCAGCATTGAAAACTGTCTATTCTTAAATTACTTTAAAACCGAATTCGCTACCCACACAAAGTTTACCGTCTACAGTCTATAGGCTTCCACGCATCCCCCAGTTTTGCTTAATAACATAATCTCTTTATTATTCAGATCTATAATTTTTTTTTTAACTCTCTCAAAACAGTTCGAGTCCCTACGAATTCCAGCAATTATTTAGCCAACCTACCTATACATACCTACCCTACCAAATAATAATGATAAATTCAAATTTATTTTTGGTGAATGACAGAGTAGGTTAAGGTTTTTAACAATTCCTCCCTTTGCCAAATGCTTAGTTTAATAACAATGATATGGACCTTTAAAGTTTTGGCAATTGCCCGTGTGACTCGTATTTTAACCCTCCTAAAGTGTTACCACGAAATACCGCTAGATCCTTTCTCAAAAGTCGCTAGCATGTTGCTACATAGCCAAACAATGTTAGGATAATGCTGCAATTTCTAAAGAGTTTTGGTTTGTTTGATTTTCAAATTTTACAATGTAGTATGACTAGTGTTATGCCCGGTCCAAATTGGAACGCGAGATATTCTTTGTACAATGAGCAGCTCTCTAACTGGATTGGTATACCTTAAACTTTAAATAAAGAGACAACACGGCAGGATAGTAAGCACACAGGTAACAAGTTAACATGGGTTTTATTCAGTTTAACACCTGGTTCATGGAGGAGCAAGACATATATTTTATACCTGTAACCTGGAGATCATCAACAACAATAAGAATAATTAAGACATACAATACTCAGGTTATCAAGTAAGCAATAGGAGTCGGACAATGGGTCCGGACTCAAGGTAATAATAATACTCCTAGGATACAATTATAAGGTATCCAAAATGGTGGAGGTACACCTCCTACCCAAATAGATCTCAGAGAGGATCTCAACAAAAGACAAGAGTGCAGTAATGGCAAATGCCGTCTGGATCATGCAATGATGTCCCCGGCATATAGTGACGTTAACTGACTCTAAAGCAATAATGGCCAAGTGGTCATCAACAATGAAGTGGGCTCGGAAAGGCTCACATATGATATTAATACTATAGGTGTGCTAGATCTCGCCTGGCAAAGATTAATCCTTAACTCTAATTGTGTACTAGCAAGGTGCTGAAGGCTGAGGCAACAATCGTCGGGAGCTGAGATAGAGTGAAATCTATTCGAGTTATGAACCTGACAGAATGTTAAATGAATTAGGCTAGAAGTTATACAAAGGGACTAGATTACGTGCAAATATGTGTTTGTGTTTGATGCTATGGGTCTTATATAAGCACGCCCCCTCTGTCGGGCTATGGGAGACCAATAACCCGGGAAGGTGCATATATAAGGATCCCTTGATAGGTATGTATACTGGGTCCCGGCAAGTGGGCTAATTAACGTCAAGTTAAGTAGGGAGAAGAAAGACCTCTCGCAAGACGTAATGTTAATGAGAACCCCTGAAGATAACTTCTACCACAACCCTGAGTCAACTCTATACCCATAAACGGTACAAAAGCATTTAAAGGAGACCTGTAGTGAAGAGGAGGGCCCGTAGATCGAGGGAGGATCCAGTAGTCCGGAGGGCGGCTGGGCGTGATGACTCCGGAAGTTGGTCCAGGGGGGGGGCGGCTGGGCGTGATGACTCCAGCTACTGGTCCAGGGTGAGTCACAAGATGATTCCTTAGACCTTGGCGCCTACCACGGGACAACCGGGTTCCTCTTGCACTCCCACAGTGCAGTGATCCCCAAAGGATATGCTGGAGTTCTGCTACAAGGTTTGGGGGGTTAGGGTGACTAGCATAATGATCTACCTAGAGTGGCAAGCAGTCTAGATAGTGACATTATAGGTAGTCTAATGGGGGTCAAGGTAAGTGTCTTCCTTCCTTGCTAGTTCGTGGAACTATCAGAACCATGTAGCAAAAAGAGAATCCAGAAAGGGGAGCCCAAAGTGGGTTGCCCAAAATTAATCCTCTTCCTGATGGGGGGAACCCGATCTGGTAGATCTCAAGTTACTACACTATCCTCATAATCCCTTGAACAAAACAAGGTAGGAATCCTTTGGTACTTGGTTTGTGCACCGCATCGAAGGCCAGAAAGGGGGAGCCCAAAGTGGGTTGCCCAAGCTAGTCCTCTTCCTGATGGGGGGAACCCGACCTGGTAGATCTTCGATCACAGCACACAACTGACAAGTTGAACACCAGCTATCTCTAGCTGTTCTTACCCTGAACTAAATAATACCAAATGACAAGCTTAGTTACTGATGTCCAGGCTGGGTGAGTATAAGGCAATCTTCTTGCCCCTACTTAAGGCACCCGGCTTGAGAGGATCAAAGGCGCTGGGGTGGTGTTGGCGCGTGGTGGTTATGTCCTTGTAGCTCTGGGGGTGGCGCGCCTGGACTCTGGCTGTACCTTGTAGCTAGATGCCCCCGGGCAGATTCTGTTATAAGATGGGGGGATCACTTCCTGGTGGGGGAGGAAGTGGATGAGAAATGGCATGTGCAGGATGATTCATATAAGAAAAGGTTTTAGAACTGCTGCATGGGTTGAACTGCTGGTTTATGCGCCATCCTAGCCCGGGAAAAGGACATGACTTGGATGGCTGCAAGATCCTGAGGGGTTTTGATGGGTGATATAAATGGCAGACTAGGGAATAGAGAGTGAAAGTCTGGAGCAGTTTGGCAGTCCTTGATGGGGGAGATGAAAGGTAAGTTGGAAAATAAAGGAGTACCACCTGTAGCTGGTTGATCAGGCTGGGGAAGTCTAGGATGGTTAGCTGGGTGTTTAGCGTAGTTACCCCTCTGACTTTTCTCTCTGGTGGTAGGGGCCATAGAAGCTGGCTGGGCAGGGTATACTGGTGTAGTCCACTCAGGTCTTATGTGTCCCACCTGTCTCGTTGATATGCGGGAGATGCGGGCAGGAGCAGGGTGGCTGGCAGGTTGCCAGGGCGGCTGCAGGTTTAGTGGCAGCTAGAGATGCGGTCTTATCATCCTGAGACCGCATCTCACTACCGTCTGGTAGAGAAAAGTCCCGACCCCGGGACTGGAGCTGGTAATGTCTTGAAGTATTATCTTCATAGACAGGGGTCAGGTGCTGGAGGAAGTGGTAATAAATGACTCCCTGGTTGTTAGGGGTGGCCATCTTGTCTCCGGTGAGGGTGAGGAGAGAAGAGGAGTCATAGTACCTCAAATGGTCGAGGAGTTGGTGAGGTGACTTGATTACTTTGGTGGAGTCCTTCCGTGTCAGGGTTATCATGTCAATCCGCATCTTGGTGGTGGTCGTCAGCGAGGGCGATGTTGTGGCTGGAGGTGGTTGGAGAGTGATGACAGAGAACCTGGCTTGGCCCAGGTCATGAGGTTGTGCGGACGCCGAAGTACCAGGCTGGGGGGAGGAGCTTGAAGACGCTTGATCCTTAACCTTTCTCGCTTTAGGCTGGGACAGGGCTGGTTCCCATCTGGTGGGTGGCTTCACAGATCTTCCACAGCGGGTATGAGAAGGCAGTCTGGGAAATGGGGGAGATGGAGTTAGAGGTGACATTGAGCGAAATTTGGATATTGTTTTTCGCCTGGGAAGTTGAGAAGGAGGGGAAATAGATTGAGGAGAAGAAGGTAGGGTTTTAGAGATAGGAGGAGTAGGTGAGGGTTTTTTAGGGCGGAAGCTGGGGGTTATAGGCAAAGTGGGGGGTATGTTGGTGAGTTGTGGTGGCGAGGGGGGAAGACTAGACGTGGCAAGGTTAATTAAAGGCGATGGTTGAGAAGGAGGTTGTGGAGGTGAAACGAGAGGAGAGGGAGAAGGAGAGGAGATGTGAGAAGATTTGGGCTTAGGAATGTGGGAAGGGGTGAAGGTGACAGGAGGTGAAAGAGAAGAGGGGGAAGTTTGGGTTTGAGTAGAGAGAACAGGAGGAGGTCGATGTTTAGGAAGGTGAGAAGGGGTGAACTAGGTGAGGCGAGTGGGAAGGGTGACAGGAGGTTGCAGTACAGGAGAGTGAAGGGCAGGCAAAGGAGAATTGAGAGGGGGAGTGGAAAGAGGTGGAGGGAGAGGGACAGGTCCGGAAAGACAGGAAGTTTGAGGGTGAAGATTTGAAACAGGGGTACAGTCAACATCCTGATCAGGCTCAGCTACAACAGTAATATTCTTATTAATAGGTTGAAACCTTCTGACAAACCTATTCCTATAAGTGCGAGATTCCCCATGATAGTTAATTATGACCTGGAAACAGTTTGGGATCCTGAGGACCTCAAATGGACCCTTGTACCGTGGCTTCAGTTTGGAGGGTACAGGTAAGATGGCGACCATGACTAGGTCGCCTACTTGGTGAGGGTTGTTCTTGGGGGCTTCATCAGGCTGGAGGTCTTGGGTAAACTGGAGCTGACGTAGGCGGTTCCTGAGGTGGACGAGGTTGGTATTTAGACCTGGTGAGGCCTCAGTAGGGGCAGCTAGGTGACGTAGTGGTATGAGGAGAGGTGGGCTCCCAAAAACCATCTCATGAGGGGTGATCCCGTTGTCTCTGGGGCAGGTGTTTATTCCCCATTGTATGATGCGAATTTGGCTGGTCCAGTCCGATGAGTTCATCTGTTGGAGGCGGGTCCGGATTTGATTGGCGATGGTTCTATGAGATCGCTCGCAGATGGAGTTTCCTTTTGGCCAGTAGGGTGAAGAGTGGCTGATGTGAAATCCAAACATTTCGGAGATCTGCGTCCAAATTTGTCCGGTGAATTCAGGGGCATTGTCGGAGTGGATTGCCTGTGGCAATCCAAAATAGGGAAAGACATGTTGTAATAATGCCTCGGTGACGGCCATAGCAGTGTGTTCTCTGGCAGGGCAGGCGATCACGTATTTTGAGTACGTGTCCACGAAGGTGATGATGTAGCGGTGTCCCCTGTCGTTTTGTAGAGGTCCCACGACGACCACTGCCAAAAGTTGCCAGGGTTTAGAAGCAATGAGTTTGCCGGAAGGTCCTGGGGTGCGTGTTTGGTCTTTTCCCAGGGTGCAGGCACGGCAAGCTTCAGTGATTTTCTTGGCCGTGGTGTAGGGGCGAGGAGTCCAGTAGATGTCTTTGAACGTGTTCACCAACTTCTTTTGGCCTAGATGGATCCCGTTGTTGGTGTGCAAGGAAGACATCATTTGTTCAGCATCCTCAGGCCCTAGTACGATCTGACCTGGGGTAAAGAGGGCGTCGCCCCTTCTTTGTAAGAGGCCAAAAAGTCGGGTGGAGATCCAAGTTGGTTTGTCGTTCCGGAGGTAGGCCTGGATGAGAGGGGGAGTGGTAGTAGGTGGTGGTCGAGGTTCTTGGATGGCGTTGAGTTGTTCTGGTGCCAGTGGGAGCCGGGATAAGGCGTCTGCATTGGTATGGAGTTTTCCCGGCCTGTAGGAAATCTCAAAATCAAACTCCTCAAGTGATTCTCGCCAACGGACTGCTAGGGCATTCTTAGAGTCAGATTTCCTGAGCCATTGTAAGGCTTAGTGGTCAGTGATGATGGTGATCTTGACACCAGCTAGGTAGGCCCGGAAGTGTTGGAGGGCCCAAACGATGCCTAAGCATTCTCTTTTAGTTACCGGGTAGTTGGTTTCTGCCGGGGTTAAGGTCCGGCTGGCACAAGCAATGATGTGCTCTTGTCCTTCTCGATTTTGGGAGAGGACTGCACCGACGCCGAGAAGGGACACGTCGGTGTAGAGTCTAAAGGGTAGTTGGTAGTCCGGAAAAGAGACGACAGGGGAAGACACGAGTAGGTCCTTGAGGGAAGTGAAGGCTTGGAGACGGTCGGGGGTCCACACAAAAGGTTCTTCCTTCCTAGTTAAGTCGTGTAGAGGTCTGGCAATGGTGGGGAAATTCTTCACAAACCTCCGATAGTAGGAGGCAAGGCCTAGGAAAGCTCTTACTCCTTTTACTGAGTTCGGGGGTTGGATCTCCTGGATGGCTTGGAGTTTCTTGGGGTCAGGTGCAAGTCCTTCTTCTGACACCAGATGTCCTAAGAATTGGACCTGATGTCGAGCCATGGTGCATTTAGTAGGCTTCAGCTTTAATCCGGCTTGTCGGATCCTCTGGAAAACTTGGCGGAGGCGTTGGAGGTGTTCTGCCCAGGTACGACCAAATACTATGATGTCGTCCAAGTACGCCAGACATGTTTCCCAAGTTAATCCCTGAAGTACGGATTCCATCAGTCGGGAGAAGGTGGCGGGACCGTTACATAATCCGAATGGCAGCACTGAGAACTCATAAAGCTTCCCTTGGCTGGTGGAGAAAGCTGTTTTTTCTTGGTCGGTGGGGGCGACGGAGACCTGCCAGTATCCGGATTGCAGGTCCAGTGTGGAGAACCATCTGGCCCCTAAGAGGGAGTCTAGGGAGTCGTCGATGCGTGGTAGTGGGGTGACATCTTTGATGGTGACATCGTTGAGTTGTCGGTAGTCGATGCAGAATCGAGATGACCCATCCTTCTTCTTGACCAGTACCACTGGAGAGGACCAAGGGCTAGTTGAGGGGTTGACGATGCCAGCTTCTAACATCTCTGCAACTTGCTTCTGTTCTTCTTGGCGCTGAAGGGGGTTCTTTCTTCGTATAGCCTGTCTGACTGGGGGTCCAACAGTGTGAATGTGGTGTTCTAGGACATGGGTGTGGCCTACATCTTGAGAGTTGGTGGCTAAGATGTCCTGGTATTTGGCCATTAACTGGCACAGATCGTCCTTTTGTTGAGGGGTGAGGTGAGTAGGAACGTCTGGGAGTGATGGAGTTGATGCAGGAATGGAGGTGGTGGTGTCGGTTGAAGGCTGGTCATCATAAGTCTCTAGTTCTCCGATGGTGAGACCCCTGGGTAGGGTGATAGGGTGGTCGGAGATGTTGGCTATTCTTACTGCATTTTGTTTTAAAATGGCAGGAGCAGTGAGACAATCCCTGTCAAAAGGGCTCTGAAGAGAGGGAGTGTGAATGAGTTCTCCGTTGAGCGCTGGATGGATGGGTACCCAATGTTCATGATGTGGCAGCAAGGTGATGGGTTGAATGGTGATGGCCGATGCAACACGGATGGCTTTCAAGGTTTGAGGAGGGTCATGGAGCGGTGTGGCAATCTTCGGAGTGGTGAGTCCTGGGGGTTTGGTGGAGAATAACAATCTTCTTTCAACACACTGGATAGTAGTGCGGAGGACCGTGAGAAGGTCGAATCCCAGGTATCCGTCGTAGGTGGTTTCGTGGGAGGGAAATACCATGAAAGCGTGGTGATGGCCGTGGTTAGGTTGAGGGGTGGCCACATACAGTGGGGCCGTGATGCCAGTACTAGAAATAAGGTTGTCGTTGGCATCAATGAGGGTGGTGGACGAGTGTTGAATCGGTCCAAAAGTGTTGTGATGTCTCTGGTGGTAAGAGGAAAAAATACAGGATCTTGAAGCTCCGGTGTCGACAAGGAGTCGAGAGTTGACTCCCTGGATGGTCAGGTGGGTGTAAATGGGAGGCTTTATCATATCATAGCTGCCCCTATCTCGAGCCCCCGCCAGTTTGCAAGTTGGTGGGCGGGGGCGGTCTAAAAACCCGGTTTGATGACTTCCGGCTCGACTGTACTGTGGTCGTCCGGGTCACCAACCTCGTCGTAGTGCTCAGCTCCTGCGGTGCCGTCTTCTAGGATGGTGGCAACTCTTCTGGAGGGCTTCAGCCAGGGAATCTGTCCCCAGAACAGTGGAACCCTCGAGCGTTTGGCCAGCAACTCGGCAAAAGACCTCTTCAACCCATTAATAGGGCACTGGGACCCGCAGGGCTTCCAGTCTCCAGGCTTGACTCTGGCCCATTCTTCCGGCTTGTCCTGGTTGCGGCTAGGGTGGTAGGTTGGTCCGGAATGAGCTCCTTGTGGCTTAGTGGGAGCTCGTTGGATACCCGCGATCTTTCCTTGCTCCTGGGATTTTTGCAGGGCCAGAATACGGCGTATGATAGGGAGGTCTGTATCATATCCGGCCGGTTCTGTGATGGCAAAGTGGTCCCGGACTGCACGCGGAAGGATCCTCATCAGGGTCTGGCGGACGTTCTCCTTCCTCTCTGCAGCTGTAGCCGTTGTGAATGCGGTGGAAGCCAGCCTGGTAAGCTTGCTGATGGTGGCGTCGAGGTCCCCGTCGTAGGTGATGGCGTGAAATTGCTGGTCGGCTATTACAGTACCTAAGACGGGGTTAATGGCAGTTTTAGTGTATGTTTCAAACTGTTCCCAGGTAATTCCGGGGTTCTCTTTTACATAACTGGAAACTAGGGCCATAGACCGCCCTAGCTTCATGACTACAGTATGTATTTTAGGGGCAACTTCATCTTTAAATATGATGTCAAGCACTGGCTTGACAACCTCTAAATAGGTGGCAATGTCAGTTTCCTCTGGTCTGAAAGGAATAATATCCAGTGCTTTCCCTGCCATCCTGACTACTTATCCCTGTCGTGATACTCTCAAAATATTTAAAGCAGGAAAAACCTGAAAGGCTACCTTCGAGAAAGAGACACCGCTGCCACCAGTGTTATGCCCGGTCCAAATTGGAACGCGAGATATTCTTTGTACAATGAGCAGCTCTCTAACTGGATAGGTATACCTTAAACTTTAAATAAAGAGACAACACGGCAGGATAGTAAGCACACAGGTAACAAGTTAACATGGGTTTTATTCAGTTTAACACTGGTTCATGGAGGAGCAAGACATATATTTTATACCTGTAACCTGGAGATCATCAACAACAATAAGAATAATTAAGACATACAATACTCAGGTTATCAAGTAAGCAATAGGAGTCGGACAATGGGTCCGGACTCAAGGTAATAATAATACTCCTAGGATACAATTATAAGGTATCCAAAATGGTGGAGGTACACCTACCCAAATAGATCTCAGAGAGGATCTCAACAAAAGACAAGAGTGCAGTAATGGCAAATGCCGTCTGGATCATGCAATGATGTCCCCGGCATATAGTGACGTTAACTGACTAAAGCAATAATGGCCAAGTGGTCATCAACAATGAAGTGGGCTCGGAAAGGCTCACAAATGATATTAATACTATAGGTGTGCTAGATCTCACCTGGCAAAGATTAATCCTTAACTCTAATTGTGTACTAGCAAGGTGCTGAAGGCTGAGGCAACAATCGTCGGGAGCTGAGATAGAGTGAAATCTATTCGAGTTATGAACCTGACAGAATGTTAAATGAATTAGACTAGAAGTTATACCAAGGGACTAGATTACGTGCAAATATGTGTTTGTGTTTGATGCTATGGGTCTTATATAAGCACGCCCCCTCTGTCGGGCTATGGGAGACCAATAACCCGGGAAGGTGCATATATAAGGATCCCCTGATAGGTATGTATACTGGGTCCCGGCAAGTGGGCTAATTAACGTCAATTTAAGTAGGGAGAAGAAAGACCTCTCGCAAGACGTAATGTTAATGAGAACCCCTGAAGATAACTTCTACCACAACCCTGAGTCAACTCTATACCCATAAACGGTACAAAAACACTTAAAGGAGAGCTGTAGTGAAGAGGAGGGCCCGTAGATCGAGGGAGGATCCAGTAGTCCGGAGGGCGGCTGGGCGTGATGACTCCGGAAGTTGGTCCAGCGGGGGGGGCGGCTGGGCGTGATGACTCCAGCTACTGGTCCAGGGTGAGTCACAAGATGATTCCTTAGACCTTGGCGCCTACCACGGGACAACCGGGTTCCTCTTGCACTCCCACAGTGCAGTGATCCCCAAAGGATATGCTGGAGTTCTGCTACAAGGTTTGGGGGGTTAGGGTGACTAGCATAATGATCTACCTAGAGTGGCAAGCAGTCTAGATAGTGACATTATAGGTAGTCTAAGGGGGGTCAAGGTAAGTGTCTTCCTTCCTTGCTAGTTCATGGAACTATCAGAACCATGTAGCAAAAAGAGAATCCAGAAAGGGGAGCCCAAAGTGGGTTGCCCAAAATTAGTCCTCTTCCTGATGGGGGGAACCCGATCTGGTAGATCTCAAGTTACTACACTATCCTCATAATCCCTTGAACAAAACAAGGTAGGAATCCTTTGGTACTTGGTTTGTGCACTGCATCGAAGGCCAGAATTAAGGGGGAGCCCAAAGTGGGTTGCCCAACTAGTCCTCTTCCTGATGGGGGGAACCCGACCTGGTAGATCTTCGATCACAGCACACAACTGACAAGTTGAACACCAGCTATCTCTGGCTGTTCTTACCCTGAACTAAATAATACCAAATGGCAAGCTTAGTTACTGATGTCCAGGCTGGGTGAGTATAAGGCAATCTTCTTGCCCCTACTTAAGGCGCCCGGCTTGAGAGGATCAAAGGCGCTGGGGTGGTGTTGGCGCGTGGTGGTTATGTCCTTGTAGCTCTGGGGGTGGTGCGCCTGGACTCTGGCTGTACCTTGTAGCTAGATGCCCCCGGGCAGATTCTGTTATAAGATAGGGGGATCACTTCCTGGTGGGGGAGGAAGTGGATGAGAAATGGCATGTGCAGGATGATTCATATAAGAAAAGGTTTTAGAACTGCTGCAGGGGTTGAACTGCTGGTTTATGCGCCATCCTAGCCCGGGAAAAGGACATGACTTGGATGGCTGCAAGATCCTGAGGGGTTTTGATGGGTGATATAAATGGCAGACTAGGGAATAGAGAGTGAAAGTCTGGAGCAGTTTGGCAGTCCTTGATGGGGGAGATGAAAGGTAAGTTGGAAAATAAAGGAGTACCACCTGTAGCTGGTTGATCAGGCTGGGGAAGTCTAGGATGGTTAGCTGGGTGTTTAGCGTAGTTACCCCTCTGACTTTTCTCTCTGGTGGTAGGGGCCATAGAAGCTGGCTGGGTAGGGTATACTGGTGTAGTCCACTCAGGTCTTATGTGTCCCACCTGTCTCGTTGATATGCGGGTGATGCGGGCAGGAGCAGGGTGGCTGGCAGGAGTAGGGTTGGCTGCAGGTTTAGTGGCAGCTAGAGATATCTGAAATTTTCAAATTATCCCTAGTAAATGTCTCTAGATATAAAATAAATGGCTGCTAGATTGAAGTAAATAGCTCTACATTTAGCGGTAATATGTAGCTTTACAACTGGCAACTCTGCAACCACCACCTCCCTCCCACCCTCCCAGTATGTCTCCACAAAATACCGCTAGATCCTTTCTCAAAAGTCGTTAGCATGTTGCTACATAGTCAAACAATGTTAGAATAATGCTGGAATTTCTAAAGAGTTTTGGTTTGTTTGTTTTGCAAATTTTACAATGTAATATGACTAGAATGTCTGAAATTTTTCAATTATCCCTAGTAAATCTCTCTAGATATGAAAAAATGGCTTCTAAATTGAAGTAAATAGCTCTACATCTAGCGGTAATATGTAGCGATACAACTGGCAACACTGCCTAGCCCTTCCACCCTACCTCCTTCCTCCCTCATATACCAAATGTAATATATCAACAACCACTCTAGTGGACTTTCGGTATTTAGTTTATTCAGCTTAATACTATTTATCCACATAAAATAGAAACCTATCACGATTGTTGTCTAATACAACCATAGATAATACTATTACATATTATTTGAACATGATGTCGAATTTAGCAGTTGCTGTTTACCTTGAACAGTAATGACAGTCTGTGACATAACCGAAAGCTTCTCTTGCCGTGTAGTACTCAAAGAAAGCAGGGGTACTTAAGCCGGCCCATACCGAACTGTTATACCAAGTCAGAGATGCAGAGGTAACTTTCACAATGCATTATAACCCTAGACAGACACCAATATACCACTAAATCAGACAAATATTACTACAAAAAAGATAGGAAAATATTATATTAATGTCCTAGATATTTGAAATTATGCAAATGAGTAAAAACCATTATGATATAATGATAATGGGATTGATTAGTATCTGGCAACAGTGTTGCACACTAATTTTCTGAACGTATGCAAACTTCGGGAGTATTTATCCCATTAATATACACATCTATCACTATTTAAATTTAATACAACCATACACAGTGCTATTACATATTATTTGAACATAATATAGGATGCTCTTTCCTTTAAACCATTTTCTATATCTATTCACGAAAAATATAGGCCTAGCCTAGGCAGCGCTACCGGTAGGTACGAATTTATCAGTTCGAATTTTGATTGAGAGTGGGATTAGGCCTAGGCCTAGCCTAGGGGGAAAAACTAAATAAGATGGTCACCAATTTTCCCATGGATTTTTTTATTTTTCCCTGTTAGTTTTCATCAATATATAGTGTTTGGAAATAATTGCAACCCTCGGCGAAACCGTTTTCCCCATTATACAACGATCTTAAGACACGCTGCCCGATAGTGGGGAGGGCTATGAAGTACAGGGAAAATGAGGGGTTAAATGCGTAAAACGGCGATTAAAACGTATTTTAGCAAAACTTGGCTCGGGTTTTAAGGTATTTCTAAGGCCTAAAACCCAATATTTCGAAAACCCGAGCCAAGTTTTGGCCAAAGCTGGCTCGGATTTTGAGAGTTTGTAGACAACAAACCTCATTCAGGTTTCCCGAAATTGCAAAGGCATAAAACCCGAATTTTGGAAAACCCGAGCCAAGTTTTGGCAAAACTTGGCTCGGATTTTGCGAATTTTAAGAGTAAACAAATTAGAGTAACCTAATTTAGAATTTTGGCTCATGTTTCCCTAAATTGCAAACCCCAAAAAACATAATTTTGGAGAACCCGAGCCAATTTTTGGCAAACCTTGGATCGTATTTTGAGAATCGAAAAAGACTAACTACATGTCGGAAATCGGCTCATGATTTCCCTAATTGCAAAGCCATATAACCAGATTTATCGAAAACGTAGCACTTATTTAAATCATAAATATCCAGTAACATAGACCTAGTACATTGGATTACAAGCCTAATCAACAACTAACGCCTACAATGTGTAGTACCTAGTAGGCCTACGTGGGATACAACATGGCGGTTGGGCCGGCGCCCATTTAGTAGCCTACCGGTATTCGGCCGTATCTGTAAATACGAATGCGAGGAACTTCGAGCGAATTCCTGATCGAGCGGATGCACAATCCAATCTAATTAACCTAACCTAACTTAACCTAACTTAACAACCTAACTTAACCTAACCTAACCTAACTTAACCTAACCTAACCTAAATGCGCCTCCGCTCGAATATGAATTCGCTCGAAGTGTCCAGATACCGTAAATACTACCGCAACTACCCGTCATTCGGGGTGACTTCGGACCTATTTGACCTAATTTTAAGCCTAACTCAATAGGTAAAGCCTTAATAATGCAATCTTTTGCATCTATGTATAGCTTAGAAACGTAGAATAATCGTGTGTACAGTGGAAAAATTATAGGCCTTTGGCTTAATTATAACTAATATTTATAATGGTGTCCGAAGTCATCATCGATATGAGGTGACTTCGGACTGGGGTAAGGTGACTTCGGACATTAATGGTTTTCCCCTTTAAATCTGAGTGTGTGTATTGAACGACGGCTTCGGACAATGCAGAGGCGACTTCGGACACAAGACGTAGTTTAAAAAAAAAAAATACAAACTGAAATGCTTACATTTGTAGCCCTTAGAGTAGCATATACATTAGATTCCAAGTTTCTGTGCATTTTAGCACCTTCATATAAATTGTTATGTATTCTCAATAACAAAGCAATTATATTATTATCACTAATGCATTCAGGTACACCGTATGTATAGGCACTTTTCTAATACAAAAAAAAAATACAATTAATTCATTCAAATTACACATAATGACTCCTTGAAAACGTATTTCACACTTGTGACCAAACTTCTAAAAAAATAATACTGATATCATTAACCTCTCCGCGGCACACAGGGGGTTTTCTACAGGGTAAGACTGTGCGCACCTATGATGATTTTGGGACCTATTGCCAATTTCGATAAAAAGTACATCATCGTGTAGGGAATGTTTGCGTGCATCGGCCCATATATATTTGACCCCCCAAAAAATGTCTGGGGGGGGTAGGGGAACGGTCCGTAGTTGAAAAATGTGGAGCGAATGGCACCGCGCGGCTAGATTGTCATCGAGCGGCGAGATTTCCCTGCCGAATATTTACGCGCGCAGGGGATAGAAGGAGAGGGAGGAGGGGGTGGGTTACCGCGTATTATCACGTATATCTCCTTTTTCGAGCCCTTTTAGACTATTTAGAGTATGTATACATGTGTAGGGCACCCATATAACAATGAATATGCCTCATAGTGACCAAAAATTGCAATATATAAGGGAATTATAAGAGAATATTTAGGCGGGAATGAAGATGTGTTGGAGGTTTGGCGGCAATTTATGAGCTGAGAGTGTGGTTTACGCCATACATATCACGTATATCTTGTACGTAGAGCACTGTCACGCTATAATACAGACTTGTACGTATGTATACGTGCCATATATCAAAATATATACCGCATATAAACCAATTCATGCGATATTTACGCACATTATCAATGAGTTTCTATGCGTGAACCAAGGTGTGAGTGAGTTGTGGTGGGAATGAAAGGGGGAGAGGGTGTGTTACGCCATAAATATCACGTCAATCTTGTATTTAGAGCACTCTCATGCTATAATAAAGACGTGTACATATGTAGGCGTCCCATATAACAAGGAATATACCGCATATAGCCCAATTGATGCGATATTTACGCAAATTGTGAATGTGTTTCTAGCAGACGGAAGCCTGAAAGGGGGGGTTGGGGGTGGGTGGGTGGGTGGGAGGGAGGCATGCAGGGGTGCAGTGAGTGAGTGAGTCGTGGAGAGATGGAAGTCAGGCAGATCTCTAGATAGATAACCAGCTTAGTGATAATTGTGGAGGCGCCCCAGGCGTATTGATGTTTGGTATTTTGACCCTTATGTCTACCAGATGGCTGGTGTTCGTTGCCATCAACAGGTCTACAATAACATGAGTCAGGAATGGAGAGAGAGAGAGAGAGAGAGAGAGAAACTGAGACATGCGTATGTCGTACATATAAATGGACTTCAGAATTGCATTTTTATGCAAGCAGACATTGCATTTTAGACACATGTGAAGTACCACAGAAACATGTAGGCCATTGACTGTAAATAAAGTACTATATTTATAGACCACCAGCGACGGTGCTGAGTCAACACAGGCAGATTGCCTGTTGTGATAGAGGGCTAAATATAGACTGGTGTCTCCTTACACCTGCGAAAGGGTAGATTGCCACCAGAGGAACGTTTACTTATTTATTTCGAAGTAATATGCAATCTAAATGTATATTCGAGACCTACTGCAATTATTTGTATGACAGTCATGACTATGTATAATCCAATATACGCGCGTAGGCGAGACATAAGAAAGCTGGTTGAGCAATTTTCGACACCCACACAGTTATTATTCATTTTTATTTACAATATTATACAATACAAATGTATTTGTGAAGAGTATTTTATCCATTATTGTATTTATACCAATTTTGTTCCCAGACAGAGCTGCTGTAGCTGGAGAATCAAGGAGCGGCAAGGGTCACCTCGTGACCGCCTGACCGTGTGAAAAAGAGTGGAGTCACACTGAGAGGGGCAATTTTGCTGAGTGTTTGGGCAATTTTTGACAGAATAAAGTTATATAATTACTAATTCTTGACAGAGACAAACTATTATAAACCTTGGCATGATATAATTGATAATCCCATCAATTTACAAACGTAAATTGGTGGGATAATTCATTTTTTTTTTGTATATTGTCATTTCGATTGTAGACACGAAGTTTTGAGTGATATTTGGTATGAGCTCCTGTGGCATGGTTGGTAAGGTCGCGGACTGGAAAACTCAAAGTGTCGTAGGGTAGTGGGATCGAATCCAGGAGGGGGTTATGGGGAAGGTTTTATATTGTCTAGAAAAAAATTTATAAATTTTTTTTTTTACAAGATCATGCCATTGTATTCAAACAATATGAAATATTCATAGAATATATCATATTGTAAGAATACAATGACATGACCTTGTTTTCTTTTTTTTCTTTTTTTATTGTTTTATTTTATTATCATAGTAGGTTTGACATGATTTATTGAAACATATTTATTTTTGTACAATTCATTTGAGGTAAGAAAATGATTATATACACATTACTTAGGCTAATAACAAACATATATATTGATATACTAAAAAAATAAGGCATATTACATGTAAATCTTTGAAACTTATAAACTAAATAATGAAACATACAATTATATAATGTAAAAGCTATATCACAGGGACATCTTTGGAACTTATACATTATATAATATATATGTTACATTATGAGGTAGCGTGATCAATTAGGTCAGGTCAGGTAAGGTAGGGCGCGAGTCCAGGGCAGGGCAGGGCAGGAGGCGAGTCCAGGGCAGGGCACGGGGCGAGTCCAGGGCAGGGCAGGCAGGGCAGGTGCTGACACTCAGTAGTTCTTGAAGGTGTGGTAGTCCCTGAAGCAGTCACCCAGGCAGAGTGCAACTTTGCACTCGGCACACATTGAGGTGACTCTTTTGGTCACATGGGGTTTCCTCACACTGGAGCTGCAGACGGTGCACTGCACCTGCCTGTGACGAGTGCCAATCAGCTCGGTGTTGGTTGTGTAGTGTCTTTCGACACCCAGCTGGATGCGGTCAGGAACGTGATCCCCACGCCATGCCGTACGTCTGTGAGTGGTGGTGCCATAC
Source organism: Paralithodes platypus (assembly GCA_032716605.1). Taxonomy (NCBI): domain Eukaryota; kingdom Metazoa; phylum Arthropoda; class Malacostraca; order Decapoda; family Lithodidae; genus Paralithodes; species Paralithodes platypus. The sequence continues at coordinate 24,558,709 of CM064489.1, read as the reverse complement.
TTCTCCAGGAGTTGGTAGGAGACGTTGTACACGAACTCCCGGAATTTCAGCTTCTGGTTTGGGGCCATATCCTTCTTCACCAACCACAAGTTGTAGGCGTTCAGCATCGTTATGTCAACTAGGTGGAGGAAGAGCTTGTGATACCACTTCACAGTCTTCCTCAGACACTCAACACCTGACAGCTGACAGTCAGACTTGTCCACCAGGCGCATGTTTTTGGTGTAGTCCACTACCATGTCGGGCTTGTAGATTGTCTTCCTGGTTCGGTAGTGGATTTTGCCAGAATCCACCTGGGCACCTGTGTGGACGGTGGAAAGCAGGTGGACGTCTCTCTTATCCTTCCACTTCAGGGCTATCAGTTTCCCACACTTCTCGAGCTGCTTGTATTTCTGCCCCTTTCGTCGCCTTCTTCGCACATGCCTCTCGCGGTGTTCCTGGGCCAGGTCGTCTTCTGAAGGTGTGTCACTGGAGGAGGCATCTGTGAGAGGAATGACATCACCTGTGAACTTTGGCATAAACTTTCTTGTCTTTCTGACAGTCCCACATGACCCCGTTTGGTTGTCATAAAGAAACTGGCAGAGAGCAGGAGAAGTATACCAGTTGTCAGTGTAGATGATGTGGCCTTTGCCCAGGTAAGGTGCCAACATTTTCCTGACGATGGCACCTGACATGCCCATGGGGTCATTGGCAGCGGCTTTCGGTACGTCAATGTCAGTTCCTGTATACACGATCATGTCAAGCACTATTCCAGTTTCACAGTCGCACAACACGAAGAGCTTGATTCCGAACCTATGCCTCTTCAAGGGGATATACTGCTTGAAAACAAGACGTCCTTTGAAGAGCACGAGCGACTCATCAATCACCAAATTGAGGAAGGGGTAAAAGTATTTCCTATACCTCTCCAACAACATGGTGAACACATCCCGAACTTTCCATATCCTGTCAATCCTGTTAGGATTTTCGTTGTCTGCAAAGTGCATAAATCTTAGCAGCAACAAAAATCTGTCACGAGTCATGAACTTATTGAAAGTTGGGGTGGCGATGAGAGGGTCGTGCTTCCAGTAGTGTTGCAACACATGCTTCTTGATCAGAGGCATGAGGAACAACAAGGCAAAGAACGTCAGAAATTCTGCCACAGTCGTATCCACCCAGCCTCGTATTCTCGCTTTTGGAGAAAGGACGTCCAATCTGCCAAACACCCACCTGTAGTAGGCGTTTGTTTGGGCAACGATGTACGTCATTACCTCCATGTCGAAAAAAGCGAGGAAGAAGTCGCTTTCGTTCGCTTGATCATCACAGGGCCAGTTGTCAGTTGTTCCTGACGTCCCAGGATTGAACTGGGGCACGTCAGGTACAAAATTGACCCCGTCAGACCAATCGAACGAAGGCATGCCAGGGATCGGAATGTCGTCTGCGTCTGCTTCTGCGTCTGAAATATCGCTTCCATGGTCGCGATACAGCACTTCATCATCATTACCCTCCTCTTCACTTCACTTGCCAGACGTTGCCCTTCCTCGTTTTCGTCACCGACGTCGGACTCACTCCCACTGTCCACTCCCAAATCCCCCCACCCTTGGTCCCGTGCTAGGGCTTCGTCGTCGAAACCCGGGCTGCCAATGTCCTGCGAATCACCATCAAACAGCAGGGCGGCATACTTAGATGGTGTAAGAGTTTTCCGGGTCACTTTGGCACGTGCGGGAGTCTTATGGACAGGGACAGCAGAGGTGGTGGCAGGGGCGGCGGCGGCAGGGGCAGCAGTGGTGCGTGGCCTTGATGGCAAGATGATGGTGGTGCCTGTCGCCCTTCTCTCTGTTCCTTGGGCAGGGGCGGCAGGGGCGGCAGGGGCGGCAGGGGCAGCAGGGCAGGCAGGGACACTAGGGCCAGCAGTCGATTTCCCTCTCCCTTTCCCCTTCCCCTTCCCTGTTCCTTGGGCAGGGGCGGCAGGGGCGGCAGGGGCGGCAGGGGCAGCAGGGCCGGCAGGGACACCAGGGCCAGCAGTCGCTTTCCCAGTCGCTTTCCCCCTCCCTTTCCCCTTCCCCTTCCCTGTTCCTTGGGCAGGGGCGGCAGGGGCGGCAGGGGCAGCAGGGGCGGCAGGGGCGGCAGGGGCTGCCGGGCCAGGGGCGGCTGGTGGTGTTGGTGGTGGTAGGGGCACTGTGGCTGGCGTACGGGTTCTTTTCCCTACGCCCGTGCCTTTCATTTTTCCTGCCCCCGCAGGTAATGCAGCCCTAGGGCGGCCTCCTGCGTCGCTGGTACCGGTGGCAGGGGTGGCAGTGGTGGCAGTGGTGGTGGTAGTGGTTGTTGCAGTGGCCTGGGTCGTGGTGGCAGTGTCCCGAAAGACCAATGACCTCTGTGCCATTGCCCTGCTTGCACGTGTTTTACGTGCTTTTGGTGCTGGTGATTCGTCCTCTGAGCTGTAGGGCGTGTCGTACTGGTAGCGGGTCTTTGGCAGCCACCCTCTGCCTTCCACGGCGGCTAACACCACCAGAAGGAGGGCTGGTTGTGTCATCAGGGAGCGAGCGTGAGGGACGTGTAGGCTCCATGACTAGTGCGTGGTTACTGGCGCGGTGGTGCTTGCACGAGTGCGGGGCGAGCGTTTGGCGGGGTGGTATCGAGAGTTGACATGTAGTACTATACCCACACCAATTTTCAGCCGCCTGGCTATAAACGCGGGGTTTTGGTACGTGTTCAAAGTCTCTGCTCTTAAGAGTCTACCCGCAGTGCGCCGGGGGAACTCTTAAGAGTCTCCTCGCAGCTCCCGGGTTAAAGCTTAGCAATAATATCTTAATGACTGCATATTAAAGGAATACTAATGGCACACAGCCGACTAGATGCCATCTTGGCTAATTAATGGCCCGAAATACTAATTAACCCTTTCAGGGTATATACCTTAAACTAATCATAATATGAAATAAAAAGGACCTTACAAAAAATATAACTTTGTATCACATTATTGCCTCTTTCCTTATTCATCCCCCCTCTCTCACTTGGCCCCGCCCTCTACCACCTCTCGCTCTCGATATCGATCTCTCTCCCACCCTTCTGGCCCCGCCCTCCCCTGGGCCCCCACCCTTATCCTGGCCCCGCCCTCTCCCACCCCCACCCTCCCTGGCCCCGCCCCTCCCCTGGCCCCCGCCCTCTACCACCTCTCTCTCTCTCTCGCTTTCTCTCCCACCCTTCTCTTGGCCCACCCTCTCTCGCTTTCTCTCCCCCCCCCCCCTCTCTCTCTCTAGTTTCTCTCACCCCTGCTCGCTTTCTCTATCCTCTCTCTAAGCTCTTCAACCTCTCTATTTCTCTCTCTCTCTCTATTATTTTGGCCATTTATTTACATCAACACTGACAGCATTCTGCACTTCTTGTCTAGTATTGGTTCTGGCAGGATTTGTACTATGTCACTGTAATCATCAATAACTGGGTTAATGAAGACGTTACTTGTGCCCTTCACATGCTTTAGGAAACAACATGTATTTCTGGTAGAACCTTTACTATGACTGCAATATAATGTCGATGTTTCTTCTTACCATCAAACGGAACTTTAACAATAACCAGCAGGTTTACTATGTTTCCCTTTTATATAGTCATGTAAGGTGCTCTTACTGAACTTCCACTTTTTAGCAGCCTCACGTACACTCATATTCTTCTTTTGTATATCATCTTTTGCTTTCTTTAATTTGTCTTGACATACATGACTAGTGTATTTCCTTTTCTCGTTGTGTGGCTTTGGTTTATATATCTGTGGCATTTTTACTCCTGTGAATGAAAAGAAATGTAATATGATACTCTTACCTAACCTTACCAAATCATGTCAACATCTGACACCTTACTCAGTCTTAAGCATCCTTTAATTGGCGTTACTCAAACGGGAGCAAGATGACAGATGATAAGAACATAAGAACATAAGAAAATGGGAGTCTGCAAAAAGCCGATCGGCCCATACAAGGCAGATCCCTGTGATGACATGATTCGACAGATGCTCGCTATGTATGGCTAGGTAAGAGTACCATACACTTAGGTACTAATTGTTGTTCATATTGGAAGGTCCTTGTAACTAATATTAGATGTCCGATGTCACCTCATGTCCGAAATCACCCCAAACTATGTCCGAAAACACCCCAATAAATCTGGAAACAATAAAGTAAATTGTTTAGGGCTATAGGCTGTGTATTATGAAGTTTGGGGAAAGAGTTACTGTGTTATGGTCTCGCAGATAATTGTAGAACATTCTGGTGTAGGTTAATTGTTTTCCTCACATCCCATTAATTATGCTCAGTAGAAGTTTGACACACTTACAAAAACATGTTTTCTTTGTTACATATTCACAAATATTTACCACAAATTAAATTAATTAATTTAAATTATTAGTTCATCCTACATATAGTTACAACATTCCTCTTGAATGCTACACATCTATTTTTCAAAACCAAACTCCTCTTCTCTCTATTTTTATTTGTTTTACTTTTTATCCAAAATGTCCGAAGTTGTCCACTTGTCCGAAGCCACCCCAGAATCTTGTTTCTGAAACCTAGTATATTAACCTAACCAAACAACCCAACCTATCGACAGAGATGGGCAGGTGGAGTGGACTAAAAAGCTGGTGGACAGACCTCTGGAGACAGGTGAAAATAGCGTGTGTACGAATCGGTGCCGTCTATAGGAAGGTATTGACAACCATGTTTCGACAAAATTCCATTTTAGTACTATATATTTTTATTAGGTTTTGCCGAGGCTTAAAACACATTTTCATATTATCTTTAGAGCATATAAAATCCATATGTGTGTTCAAATATTGCAAAATAATTGGTGACCAACTTATTTAGTTATACTGCCTAGGGCTTAACATGGGATACTGTTTGGGGTTTGGAATAGACTGAGGCTGCTTTAGGCCTAATTAGGTAAAAATAGTCAAATCGAGACAATTGCACAGCCAACATAGCCTAGGCCTATTAAGCAAATATTTTACCAATCTACAATAGGCCTAGTCTATTCGCTGTAAGTAGGCAAGAAATCATGACCTAGGCTATAACCTCTGTAAATAAAAAACAACTAGGCCTAGAGTGATCAAGCTAATATGTCTACCATTTGGGAAGAGTCAGTCAAGGAATAGCCTAGATGTGGAAATTTGCAGCCAATTTGCTCTAGCCCTATTTGAGATACAGAGGTTAGAGGTCATTGTTGAGGCCCCCCCCTCATGACATATTGTTATCATCTTATATATTGCCAGCAGGGGGCAAATAACCGAAAAAAATCGCCGTCAAAATAGACGCGAACTTAACCACGGCGATCGACACATGTAAACATGGCGGTGGCGGGGGAGGTGTCGGACGTTTGCAATAAAGTTCCTGTCTAATTTGAATGCCATTGGATACAATAATATGTTGAGGGAGGCTTTGCCCCCCACCCCCCCATGACATATTTTCACCATCATATATATTGCCAGCAGGGGGCAAATAACCGAAAAAATTGCCATCAAAATAGACACCTTTATGAATAGGTTAGCCTTTAGGCTAGGCCTATCGGCAAGAGTTGCATTGTATAGGCTATCCTAGTGTTTACTAATTTATAGGCTACCCCTTTGAAAGGACATTAGCCGGGTAGGATGTAGCTACCGGGTGTGTCGCCAGCCTTGTTTACACTACGCGTACGCGTAGTGGCGTCGGACGCTTGCCATCCTTTTCCTGTCTATTTAGACTGCCTTTGGATACAATAATATGTTGAGGTTGTGCTTTTCCCCCCTTCACCCACCCATGACATATTGTCATCATAATATATATTTCGAGCAGGGGGCAAATAACCAAAATAAATCTCCGTCAAAATAGACACGAACTTAACAACGCCGATCGACAAATGTAAACATGACGGAGGCGGCGGACGTCTGCAATCATGTTCCCGTCTATTTTGAATGCCAATGGATACAATAATATGTTAAGGGTGCCAGCAGGGGGCAAAATAGACAAATACACCAAAAATTGGGTGTGGGGGCGGCAGCCCCCACCCATAATAGCCTACTATGATAGGTTAGGTAAGGTTGATAGGTTAGGCTAGGCTAATGTCCTTTCAAAGGGGTATAGGCCTAGTAAACACTAGGATAGCCTATACCCGGTCAAAGGTAAGTCCTGCTGTAGTCTCCTTGAATGCTACCTTAAATTGTAATATTAGACTAGCCCTAGCCTATAGATAAAATAGCTTAGCCTAGTCATTTATTGTAGCCTATAACTAGCCTAGCCGGGCAGAATGTAGAGTTCGGGCGTACCACCACCAATGTTTACACTACGCAGAGCGGCGACGAAAGCTTGCCATCATGTTCCCGTCCATTTTGAATGACGTTGGATACAATAATATGTTGAGGGGGGCAAACACCCCCATGACATATTGTCATCATCATATAATTTGCCAGCAGGGGGCAAATAGGCCTAACCAAACTACGGCGATCGACCATGTAAACATGACGGCGGCGGCGGCGGTGGACGCTTGCGATCATGTTCCCGTCTATTTTGACTGCCATTGGATACAATAATATGTTGAGGGAAGGGCTTTGCGGCAATTTTTTTGGTTGTTTGCCCCCTACTGGCAATATAATATATGATGATGATAACATGTCATGGGGGGGGGGGGTGAGGCGTGAGGGGGGGCTTTCAACATATTATTGTATCCAATGGCATTCAAAATAGACGGGAACATTATCCCAAGCGTCCAACGCCGACACTGCCGCGGCTGCTGAAGAACAAGGAAGTTAGCACTGAACTGGAGGAAATTATTAGAAATAAGGAAGCTAGGCCTAGCGATGTAAATAGTCAATGGAATTTCCTTAACCCGGGAGCTGCGGGGAGACTCTTAAGAGTTCCCCCGGCGCACTGCGGGGAGACTCTTAAGAGCAGAGACTTTGAACACGTACCAAAACCGTGCGTTTATAGCCAGGCGGCTGAAAATTGGTGTGGGTATAGTACTACATGTCAACTCTCGATACCACCCCGCCAAACGCTCGCCCCGCACTCGTGCAAGCACCACCGCGCCAGTAACCACGCACTAGTCATGGAGCCTACACATCCCTCACGCTCGCTCCCTGATGACACAACCAGCCCTCCTTCTGGTGGTGTTAGCCGCCGTGGAAGGCAGAGGGTGGCTGCCAAAGACCCTAGCTACCAGTACGACACGCCCTACAGCTCAGAGGACGAATCACCAGCACCAAAAGCACGTAAAACACGTGCAAGCAGGGCAATGGCACAGAGGTCATTGGTCTTTCGGGACACTGCCACCACGACCCAGGCCACTGCAACAACCACTACCACCCCCACTGCCACCACTGCCACCCCTGCCACCGGTACCAGCGACGCAGGAGGCCGCCCTAGGGCTGCATTACCTGCGGGGGCAGGAAAAATGAAAGGCACGGGCGTAGGGAAAAGAACCCGTACGCCAGCCACAGTGCCCCTACCACCACCAACACCACCAGCCGCCCCTGGCCCGGCAGCCCCTGCCGCCCCTGCTGCCCCTGCCGCCCCTGCCGCCCCTGCTGCCCCTGCCGCCCCTGCCGCCCCTGCCCAAGGAACAGGGAAGGGGAAGGGGAAAGGGAGAGGGAAAGCGACTGCTGGCCCTGGTGTCCCTGCCGGCCCTGCTGCCCCTGTTGCCCCTGCCGCCCATGCCGCCCCTGCCCAAGGAACAGAGAGAAGGGCGACAGGCACCACCATCATCTTGCCATCAAGGCCACGCACCACGCACCACTGCTCCCCCTGCCGCCGCCGCCCCTGCCGCCGCCGCCCCTGCCGCCGCCCCTGCCACCACCTCTGCTGTCCCTGTCCATAAGACTCCCGCACGTGCCAAAGTGACCCGGAAAACTCTTACACCATCTAAGTATGCCGCCCTGCTGTTTGATGGTGATTCGCAGGACATTGGCAGCCCGGGTTTCGACGACGAAGCCCTAGCACGGGACCAAGGGTTGGGGGGATTTGGGAGTGGACAGTGGGAGTGAGTCCGACGTCGGTGACGAAAACGAGGAAGGGCATCGTCTGTCAAGTGAAGAGGGTAATGATGATGAAGTGCTGTATCGCGACCATGGAAGCGATATTTCAGACGCAGAAGCAGACGCAGACGACATTCCGATCCCTGGCATGCCTTCGTTCAATTGGTCTGACGGGGTCAATTTTGTACCTGACGTGCCCCAGTTCAATCCTGGGACGTCAGGAACAACTGACGACTGGCCCTGTGATGATCAAGCGAACGAAAGCGACTTCTTCCTCGCTTTTTTCGACATGGAGGTAATGACGTACATCGTTGCCCAAACAAACGCCTACTACAGGTGGGTGTTTGGCAGATTGGACGTCCTTTCTCCAAAAGCGAGAATACGAGGCTGGGTGGATACGACTGTGGCAGAATTTCTGACGTTCTTTGCCTTGTTGTTCCTCATGCCTCTGATCAAGAAGCATGTGTTGCAACACTACTGGAAGCACGACCCTCTCATCGCCACCCCAACTTTCAATAAGTTCATGACTCGTGACAGATTTTTGTTGCTGCTAAGATTTATGCACTTTGCAGACAACGAAAATCCTAACAGGATTGACAGGATATGGAAAGTTCGGGATGTGTTCACCATGTTGTTGGAGAGGTATAGGAAATACTTTTACCCCTTCCTCAATTTGGTGATTGATGAGTCGCTCGTGCTCTTCAAAGGACGTCTTGTTTTCAAGCAGTATATCCCCTTGAAGAGGCATAGGTTCGGAATCAAGCTCTTCGTGTTGTGCGACTGTGAAACTGGAATAGTGCTTGACATGATCGTGTATACAGGAACTGACATTGACGTACCGAAAGCCGCTGCCAATGACCCCATGGGCATGTCAGGCGCCATCGTCAGGAAAATGTTGGCAGCTTACCTGGGCAAAGGCCACATCATCTACACTGACAACTGGTATACTTCTCCTGCTCTCTGCCAGTTTCTTTATGACAACCAAACGGGGTCATGTGGGACTGTCAGAAAGACAAGAAAGTTTATGCCAAAGTTCACAGGTGATGTCATTCCTCTCACAGATGCCTCCTCCAGTGACACACCTTCAGAAGACGACCTGGCCCAGGAACACCGCGAGAGGCATGTGCGAAGGAAGGCGACGAAAGGGGCAGAAATACAAGCAGCTCGAGAAGTGTGGGAAACTGATAGCCCTGAAGTGGAAGGATAAGCGAGACGTCCACCTGCTTTCCACCGTCCACACAGGTGCCCAGGTGGATTCTGGCAAAATCCACTACCGAACCAGGAAGACAATCTACAAGCCCGACATGGTAGTGGACTACACCAAAAACATGCGCCTGGTGGACAAGTCTGACTTCAGCTGTCAGGTGTTGAGTGTCTGAGGAAGACTGTGAAGTGGTATCACAAGCTCTTCCTCCACCTAGTTGACATAACGATGCTGAACGCCTACAACTTGTGGTTGGTGAAGAAGGATATGGCCCCAAACCAGAAGCTGAAATTACGGGAGTTCGTGTACAACGTCTCCTACCAACTCCTGGAGAAGTATGGCACCACCACTCACAGACGTACGGCATGGCGTGGGGATCACGTTCCTGACCGCATCCAGCTGGGTGTCGAAAGACACTACACAACCAACACCGAGCTGATTGGCACTCGTCACAGGCAGGTGCAGTGCACCGTCTGCAGCTCCAGTGTGAGGAAACCCCATGTAACCAAAAGAGTCACCTCAATGTGCGCCGAGTGCAAAGTTGCACTCTGCCTGGGTGACTGCTTCAGGGACTACCACACCTTCAAGAACTACTGAGTGTCGGCCCCTGCCCTGCCCTGCCCTGGACTCGCCCCGTGCCCTGCCCTGGACTCGCCTCCTGCCCTGCCCTGCCCTGGACTCGCGCCCTACCTTACCTGACCTGACCTAATTGATCATGCTACCTCATAATGTAACATATATATTATATAATGTATAAGTTCCAAAGATATCCCTGTGATATAGCTTTTACATTATATAATTGTATGTTTCATTATTTAGTTTATAAGTTTCAAAGATTTACATGTAATATGCCTTATTTTTTTAGTATATCAATATATATGTTTGTTATTAGCCTAAGTAATGTGTATATAATTATTTTCTTACCTCAAATGAATTGTACAAAAAATAATATGTTCCAATAAATCATGTCAAACCTACTATGATAATAAAATAAAACAATAAAAAAGAAAAAAAGAAAACAAGGTCATGTCATTGTATTCTTACAATATGATATATTCTATGAATATTTCATATTGTTTGAATACAATAGCATGATCTTGTAAAAAAAAAAATTTATAAATTTTTTTTCTAGACAATATAAAACCTTCCCCATAACCCCCTCCTGGATTCGATCCCACTACCCTACGACACTTTGAGTTTTCCAGTCCGCGACCTTACCAACCATGCCACAGGAGCTCATACCAAATATCACTCAAAACTTCGTGTCTACAATCGAAATGACAATATACAACAAAAAATGAATTATCCCACCAATTTACGTTTGTAAATTGATGGGATTATCAATTATATCATGCCAAGGTTTATAATAGTTTGTCTCTGTCAAGAATTAGTAATTATATAACTTTATTCTGTCAAAAATTGCCCAAACACTCAGCAAAATTGCCCCTCTCAGTGTGACTCCACTCATTTTCACACGGTCAGGCGGTCACGAGGTGACCCTTGCCGCTCCTTGATTCTCCAGCTACAGCAGCTCTGTCTGGGAACAAAATTGGTATAAATACAATAATGGATAAAATACTCTTCACAAATACATTTGTATTGTATAATATTGTAAATAAAAAATGAATAATAACTGTGTGGGTGTCGAAAATTGCTCAACCAGCTTTCTTATGTCTCGCCTACGCGTGTATATTGGATTATACATAGTCATGACTGTCATACAAATAATTGCAGTAGGTCTCGAATATACATTTAGATTGCATATTACTTCGAAATAAATAAGTAAACGTTTCTCTGGTGGCAATCTACCCTTTCGCAGGTGTAAGGAGACACCAGTCTATATTTAGCCCTCTATCACAACAGGCAATCTGCCTGTGTTGACTCAGCACCGTCGCTGGTGGTCTATAAATATAGTACTTTATTTACAGTCAATGGCCTACATGTTTCTGTGGTACTTCACATGTGTCTAAAATGCAATGTCTGCTTGCATAAAAATGCAATTCTGAAGTCCATTTATATGTACGACATACGCATGTCTCAGTTTCTCTCTCTCTCTCTCTCTCTCTCTCCATTCCTGACTCATGTTAGGTAGACCTGTTGATGGCAACGAACACCAGCCATCTGGTAGACATAAGGGTCAAAATACCAAACATCAATACGCCTGGGGCGCCTCCACAATTATCACTAAGATGGTTATCTATCTAGAGATCTGCCTGACTTCCATCTCTCCACGACTCACTCACTCACTGCACCCCTGCATGCCTCCCTCCCACCCACCACCCACCCCCAACCCCCCCTTTCAGGCTTCCGTCTGCTAGAAACACATTCACAATTTGCGTAAATATCGCATCAATTGGGCTATATGCGGTATATTCCTTGTTATATGGGACGCCTACATATGTACACGTCTTTATTATAGCATGAGAGTGCTCTAAATACAAGATTGACGTGATATTTATGGCGTAACACACCCTCTCCCCCTTTCATTCCCACCACAACTCACTCACACCTTGGTTCACGCATAGAAACTCATTGATAATGTGCGTAAATATCGCATGAATTGGTTTATATGCGGTATATATTTTGATATATGGCACGTATACATATGTACAAGTCTGTATTATAGCGTGACAGTGCTCTACGTACAAGATATACGTGATATGTATGGCGTAAACCACACTCTCAGCTCATAAATTGCCGCCAAACCTCCAACACATCTTCATTCCCGCCTAAATATTCTCTTATAATTCCCTTATATATTGCAATTTTTGGTCACTATGAGGCATATTCATTGTTATATGGGTGCCCTACACATGTATACATACTCTAAATAGCCTAAAAGGGCTCGAAAAAGGAGATATACGTGATAATACGCGGTAACCCACCCCCTCCTCCCTCTCCTTCTATCCCCTGCGCGCGTAAATATTCGGCAGGGAAATCTCGCTGCTCGATGACAATCTAGCCGCGCGGTGCCATTCGCTCCACATTTTTCAACTACGGACCGTTCCCCTACCCCCCCCAGACATTTTTTGGGGGGTCAAATATATATGGGCCGATGCACGCAAACATTCCCTACACGATGATGTACTTTTTATCGAAATTGGCAATAGGTCCTAAAATCATCATAGGTGCGCACAGTCTTACCCTGTAGAAAACCCCCTGTGCGCCGCGGAGAGGTTAATAATGACAATTATATGTATATAGGTATAAAGTAAAAACAATATATTTTACATCATTTATTGCATATCTTACATATTTAAACAAATATATATTAAAAATAGTTTAACCACACCACTGAGTTCCCCCAAAATACTCTAATAGGGCTGGCTTGAAGAATTAGATAAAGATGGAGAACCAATCAAGACATGATAGGTAGGGAAGGGCAGGTGAACAAATCTAGGACGGTGAAGATACGCAGACATTTCTCGCCATTTCACCAATTCAGCCGCACCACATGAGTTCCACAGCAGAACTCTTATAGGGTAGAGCCGAAAGATGAGGCAAGAACTGCTACACTGCAGCACAGCACCAATTAAGAAGTGATCAAAAGTGAAGAATGAGAGATCAGGTCTATGGACAAAATATATCGCACCGAAATGCACAAAAAATACACACACCGAGGGAAATCGAGTCAGCTCGACCGCATCAGCGACCGACACAAATCAGGTCAGGAGCTAATAACCTAGCCAGGCCAGGGTGGCATATGATATAGGCCGTCCGGAGGACAACCGAATGAGACAGAATAAGAACAGAAGGGGAAAAACATAGAAAGAGGAATGAAAAACTACGAAAATTTAGTCAAGCCGACGACGAAAGCTGAAGGGGAGAGGGAGTAAAATAAGCATAATCCTCCCCCATCAATCTCCAGTCGCCAGTCCCCAAACCCCCCCAACTGCTTTAGGGAGCATAATATTAGGGGGGAATTCTTACATAAAGTACACAGTATTACAATATCTAGATTAGTAAACAATTAATGCTCAAAACATAAAATATAGTACAGTACGGTATATATAGTATTTAGTATTTCTCAAGTAATCACCTTATTATACAAGGACAACACCACAAAGGCTAAAGAAGAAATCAGAATGCTCAATAATGCACTACATATAAAGATAACGGGTACCGGTAACCAAAAACATTGCAATATTTACAATAGCCTACTGTATATATTATGATTTTATAGGGATTAGATTAAAAATTACAGGAGGGTCAATTCAAATTTCAATGGAAATTCCCTCATGATAGCTGTAATATGTGGGAATAACTTTCACCTTCATATTTCCTAACCTCTTAGCATATACATGATCAATTAGCGTGCCATTTTCAGTTGTTGGTTGTATTTACCTAATTGTATTTACCTAATTGTAGTTTACAGGAGTTGAGCTAAGCTCGTGTTGTCCCGTCTCTCAGTCTACTTTTTATCCAATTTTTTCTTGAAAATATGGATGTTCCTTGGCCCTACCACCTCCTCCTCCAGCCCATTCCATTTGTCAATACATCTATAGGGAAGCTAAACTTCCTGATATCGTTCTTGCAGGTAGGTCTTTTTACTTTGTAGCTGTGGCCTCTAGTTATTCCTGTATCCATAATTAATATATCCTCCCTATCCAGCCTCTCCAGCCCCGGGTACATTTGTACATCATTATCATGTCTCACCTCTCTCTCCTCTCTTTTAGACTCGGTAGATTTAATTTGTCTAGCCTCCCTTCATATGGCAGTTCTCTGAGACTTGGAACCAATCTAGTGACTGCTCTCTGGATTCTTTCTAACTTGTGAATATGCTTCTTTAGATGCGGGGACCACACCACTGCTGCATACTCCAATCTTGGTCTAATCATACTCTTCATAATTTTCGCTACCATGGTCTCATCCAAGTAGTTCAGAGCAACTTTCATATTCCCGGCCATTGCATACATTCCGCTAAAGAGCTTGTTAAAATGTTTCTCTGGCGACAAATTATCTTGTATAATCAACCCTAAATCTTTTTCTTTTTCGGCCTTGCTAATTATATTATCTCCCATCCTGTACTCCCAATTTGGTCTATTCACACTTCTTCCAATATTTAACACATGGCATTTACTTATATTAAATTTCATTTTCCACTTGGTGCTCCATTCGTATATTTTATCTAAATCCCCTTGCAGCTCCTCACAACTACTTTTATTTATTTGTCTCATAATTTTTACGTCATCTGCAAACATTGACACGTAAGAGTTTATGCCTATCGGCAGGTCATTCACGTACATAAGGAACATGAGAGGTGCCAACACAGATCCCTGCGGCACACCACTCTCAACTTTCCGCCACGATGAGTAAGTTCCTCTAATGTTGGTCCTCATTTCCCTATCTGTTAAATAGCTCTCCATCCATTTCAGCAAACTCCCCCTGACACATCCTAGCGTCTCAAGCTTAGATAACAATCTCTTATGTGGTACCTTATCGAATGCTTTGGAAAGGTCTAAGTAGACGCAGTCCACCCATCCGCCTCTTTCTTGGAGTACATCTATCACCCTACTGTAATAACATAGCAAACTGGTAACACAAGATGTCCCTTCTCTGAATCCAAATTGCTTTGGGGTTATTATCTTCTTTCTCTCCAACATTTTCATCCATCTCTTCCTAATTAGCTTTTCACAAATCTTGCATACAATACTAGTAAGTGAAACTGGTCTATAGTTTAGAGGGTCCTCAGGGTTTCCATTCTTGTATATCGGAATGATATTAGCTCTTTTCCATTCAACAGGAACCTGTCCTTTATCTAAGGAAGCTTGAATTATGTCCCTCACTGGCTCCACTAATTGCTCTGCACACTCCTTTAAAACCCAGGCAGACACTTCATCCGGTCCCATAGCTTTCCTTACTTCAAGTCCTCTCATCGCAGATAACAGCTCATCTCTAGTTATTTCAATCTTACTAAGACCACTCTCCAGTACTCCCGCCTGTGGTTCGTCAAAACCTTCCTCTCTAGTAAAAACTGACCCCAATTTGTTATTCATTACCTCATACATGTCCGATACATTTTCATACGTCCTAGCATCAACTCTTAATTTAGTAATTTGTTTCTTTACCTTCAACTTACTGTTTATATATTTATAAAATAATCTAGGGTCACTTTCACATTTATTTACTATGTTCTTCTCATAGTAAATTTAACTTGCCTAATTATGTTAACATATCTATTCCTCTCCTGTTTATATTTATTCCGATTACTCTCAGTGTTCCTTCTTCTTAATCTAGCCCAAGCTGCATCACGCCTACCCAAAGCTCTTTTGCATTTCAAATTAAACCAATCTTTCTGCTTAGTAAAATTTCCAGTTTTATATCTTGGGACAAACAGATTGGTTCCTACTCTATAAATTTTGAGGAATCTACTATATTACCTTGTACGTCCCGTTCCTTCAAAATAAGATCCCAATCTACTCCCTCTAAATATCTTTTCAAGGATACATAATCAGCTTTACTATAATTTAATCTGTCATTTATGTAGCTATTGTCTAATCTATTGGCATTACTCGAGGTCAACTTCCATTTAGTAATAGGTGATCACTTTTACCTACAGGACATAGATAGTTTATATCACTAATTTCGTGAGGATCTTTTGTAAAATCAGATCGAGTTTAGAAGGTTCGTTATTACCCCTCATTCTTGTATTTTCCTTCACATGTTGTGCAAGTACATTTTCCGTAACCAACTCCACTAGCCGACTTCCCCAAGATCTCTGATTTGGCCCTGCATCTCCCGATTCCCAATCAACCTCACTACAGTTGAAATCTCCTACCAAGATCAATCGATTCTTCCTTAAAAGCAAATCTTCTCAACGACTGAATCATATCCTCTACCATCTCCTCAAACTCCAACTCCCTCCATGCTCTGGTCTTTGGTGGCATGTAAGCTACTGCTATGTCTAGCTTTTTTCCTTCTATATCATTGAGTTCAACTGCCATTATTTCTGCCTTGTCATTATTTAACTCCACGTGCTTTGCTGTCATAGGGTTCTTCACTAATACTGCCACTCCACCTCCCCTTTTACCCTTTCTATCATTTCTCCATATATTATATCCTTCACTAAACACTATGTTGCTGTCAAAGTCCTGGTTCAGCTTTGTCTCTGTCAAACAGACTATCTGTGGTTGATCTTTTCTTAATATATTATCTAACTCTACCTTTTTACTGTTTATTCCATCTATATTAGTGTAGTAGCACAGTATATTTGAATCCACCTCCTTGTTTCTCTTCCCTCTCTGCCTCCTACCAGGTTCACCTCCTCCTCCATCCCTTCCCTGACCCAGTTCCACCTCCCCCGCTAATTCTATTCTCCTCCCCCTCTCTCTCCCTCTCCACCACATCCTGGCTCTCTCTCCGGTCCCCTGCCCCCTGCATTATCTCTCGCTCCGTCTCCTTGCTTTGACTTCGTACTTGTCTCTCTGTCTCTTTCCCTATCACTCCTCTTACTTTCGGTTCTTGGTGGCTCCTGATGTACCACTTCCTTACTTGCCCTTCCCTTATTCTCCAAACAATTTCTTCTTTTGCTCTTCAGACAACTTTCCATTCTCTTCATCAGCCTTAGCTTGGAGTTCCCTTAACTGTTCTCGTTCTTCTACACTTAGGTCCTTTTTTACCCTTATATGATTCAGCTCTGTCGAATTTAATTTCCAGCTCACATTGGCTACTGCTTCTGCTGTTGATCTAAACATGTGTTACATGTTGAGTGTATCCACGCTTTTCCATTAACTTTACAATAGAAGAGTTAGTTTGGATGTTTTCATTGAAGTCCCCCATCACAATGCAACCAATTGTGTATTTGTCTAGTTCATTTAGCAATTTACTTAAATTTTCTCTAAAATAATTAAGTCAATATGAAACTGGTCTGTATATTACAACAGTTATTATATTCCATTCAACAGAAAAACAGGCCAGATATTCTAAGTAAGCCACTGAAAAATGTATTACAGTATATCACACTTAAAATCTTTACGGTAATATACACCAACACCTCCATGAGATTCTAGTTTTAAATGAGCACAAGCTTTGTCTGATGAGTTTGTAACATTCCTCTCTTGTTTTATGAAAAAAGGTAAATCCATTCAGCTCTGGCTTTCCTTGAGAGTCATTCTTAGTAAGCCAAGTTTCCGTCACACAAATTACATTAGCTACTAAGAACCGTATGTCTGATCTTATATCTTTAATATGGGGCAAGGGGCAAATAACCGAGAAAAAAATCGCCGTCAAAATAGACGCGAACTTAACCACGGCGATCGACACATGTAAATATGGCGGTGGCGGGGGGAGGTGTCGGACGTTTGCAATAAAGTTCCTGTCTATTTTGAATGCCATTGGATACAATAATATGTTGAGGGGGGCTTTGCCCCCCCCCCCCCCCCCATGACATATTTTCACCATCATATATATTGCCAGCAGGGGGCAAATAACCAAAAAAATTGCCGTCAAAATAGACACCTTTATGAATAGGTTAGCCTTTAGGCTAGGCCTATCGGCAAGAGTTGCGTTGTATAGGCTATCCTAGTGTTTACTAATTTATAGGCTACCCCTTTGAAAGGACATTAGCCGGGTAGGATGTAGTTACCGGGTGTATAGTGGCGTCGGACGCTTGCCATCCTTTTCCTGTCTATTTAGAATGCCTTTGGATACAATAATATGTTGAGGTTGTGCTTTGCCCCCCTTCACCCACCCATGACATATTGTCATCATAATATATATTTCGAGCAGGGGGCAAATAACCAAAATAAATCTCCGTCAAAATAGACACGAACTTAACAACGCCGATCGACAAATGTAAACATGACGGATGCGGCGGACGTCTGCAATCATGTTCCCGTCTATTTTGAATGCCAATGGATACAATAATATGTTGAGGGTGCCAGCAGGGGGCAAAATAGACAAATACACCAACAATTGGGTGTGGGGGCAGTAGCCCCCACCCATAATAGCCTACTATGATAGGTTAGGTAAGGTTGTTAGGTTAGGCTAGGCTAATGTCCTTTCAAAGGGGTATAGGCCTAGTAAACACTAGGATAGCCTATACCCGGTCAAAGGTAAGTCCTGCTGTAGTCTCCTTGAATGCTACCTTAAATTGTAATATTAGACTAGGTCTAGCCTATAGATAAAATAGCTTAGCCTATTCATTTATTGTAGCCTATAATATAGGCCTAGCCGGGCAGAATGTAGAGTTCGGGTGTACCACCACCAATGTTTACACTACGCAGAGCGGCGACGAAAGCTTGCCATCATGTTCCCGTCCATTTTGAATGACGTTGGATACAATAATATGTTTGAGGGGGGCAAATACCCCCATGACATATTGTCATCATATAATTTGCCAGCAGTGGGCAAATAGGCCTAACCAAACTACGGCGATCGACCATGTAAACATGACGGCGGCGGCGGAGGTGGACGCTTGCGATCATGTTCCCGTCTATTTAGACTGCCATTGGATACAATAATATGTTGAGGGAAGGGCATTGCGGCAAGTTAGAGATCGTTGGATACAATAAAATGTTGAGGGGGTCAATCACCCCCCATGACATATTGTTATCATCATATATATTGCCAGCAGGGGGCAAATAGCCTAGGCCTAGCCTAACTACAACAACAAAAATCGCCGTCAAAATAGACGCGAACTTATATTAACCTGACAAGCGCGATATAGACCTAGGTGCTAGGGTAGTTATTTGTGCATTTCTAGCCCTGGATTCTGACAGAATTCGTTATATTTACAATATAAACCATTATTTGTTTTCGGTATGCTTTTATTTTACATATATGATGTATATATGAACCTTCAAGAGTGCTAAAATAAGTGGGAAAAGCATTTGGGTGGTGAAAAACGAAGATATTGGCCACCCGGTCATAATCTCAGGTGAGAGAGAGCCACAGGCAGCCCTCCCCTCTCGCTGTCTGGGAGTCAACTGAGACGAGCGGGGCGGTGTGTGCCGTGTCTGGGTGTTGCATAACGATCTTTTATGCAACCCACTTGTGCTACATTATCGCGGGAGAGAAAAATAACCGATAAATGATGATAATAAGTGGATAAATAGGTGATAATTGAGGAGGGGGGGGAGGGGGGAATAAGGTGGGGAAGGAGGGGAGGGGGAGGGGTGAGAAACACATGGATGAGTACTAGAGGGGAATTATCTCACCTAGAGACAAAATCCTTTGTTTTGATAGGCCCTTTTTTTTTATGGAAGGCTTTTTTTATGGTCTTGCTTCCGTGAGGCCTATCGCGTTCCCTATAGGAAGCCTTCCGTGAGGCCTATCGCGCTTGACGGGTTAAATACGGGGATCGACCATTGCCCGCACCGGCCGTCCCCCGGTTATTGTTGAGGTCCTGAGGAACCGTATGACTTTGACGAGCTCTTCCCTCCGCAGTCTCCGCATCCCATGTATCGTCGTACGGTACCTCTTCCCCTCCACATCCTACATCTGGTCGTCCTACATATGCCTCCTAAGCCTCGCCTCGTCCCGTCACTGAGCATGTGGATGGGCGTCCCTTTCTGGCTTCAAAGATGGATTCCTTCCGACAGCTCCTACTGGATTGTCTGGGGTTGGTTGGGGCACCTCGCTTCAAGACATTGCTCTGGCCCTAGTACCGAGATTTGTAGGTCTCTGGTTCGCCACCTGATGACCTGCTATTGGGTTGTTGCCTTTACAGTGTTACGGTTCTACGAATGACCTAGAGTGAAAGTGACACGGTGGTGAATTTTAACCTTAACTATAAACTAATTTAATTGTGACATAGGATCTCCGCGACTACGGTAGGGCCGGAGCGGGCGAGTATTCGCCTGAGTTTGCCCTTAACCCCCAAGACAAGACAAGACAAAATTCTAGTGCTGGTTTTACTCAGATTTTGTGAGTTTTAATTTAGCCTAGCCTAGGCCTAAGAGTTCAGAAGATTTGCAACATGCACCCCATACTTTTTTTTTTTTTTTTTTTTAAAGAGACAATGAACGGAGGAAGGAAAAACACAGATAAAACAAAAAGGTCCATGT
This sequence comes from Paralithodes platypus, assembly GCA_032716605.1. Taxonomy (NCBI): domain Eukaryota; kingdom Metazoa; phylum Arthropoda; class Malacostraca; order Decapoda; family Lithodidae; genus Paralithodes; species Paralithodes platypus. Next base: position 24,538,548 of record CM064489.1, on the reverse strand, counting down.
GCCTAAAGGCATCCTCCATTCATAAAATGTTTGTAACAACTGGATTTAAACATTTGCAGATTGTAAGTTTGTGGAAAGCAATTCGAGGGAAGTGAATTCCAAAGAGTAGTAGCTCTGGGGATAAATGAAATCTGAAAAGCAGAAGTTCTGCATTGTGGAGGAGAAAGTGTAAATTCATGGGCGCTCTCAGCTGCCCTAGTTCTACGCGGAAAGATCTGGAGAGGCGGCACAATTGAAGCAAGTTCCTCGGAACAATTGCTGTGAAAATATCTGTAGAATAATGCAAGGGATGCAACGTTTCTTCGTATGGATAATGTAGGAAGGTCCTGTGTGATTGCAGGGTTATTGATTAATCTAATAGCTTTATTTTGAATTTTGTCCAACTGCCTCAATGCAACCACTCCACTTCCACCCCACAGAGGTGAACAGTAATCCATCTGAGAACGCACATGACTTTTATATATCACGGCCAACTGCTCGTCAGTGAAGAATTCTCGAACTCTGTACAGGAGTCCCATTTTGTTAGAGGCATTCTTAGCAATGCTTCTAACATAATGTGTCCAGCTCAAGTAGGTAGTTAATGTTACACCGAGAATGTCAATACTAGGGGAAGTGGGAATATTTACATCATTAAAAATATATGGGAGTCAGTGAGATTCTGTCGGTTAGAAAATTGAATGTATTTGGTTTTCTGTGCATTAAAGGAAACTAGATTCTTTAGTCCCCATCCATTAATTCTAGAAAAGTCCTGGTTCAGAGAAATTGCAGTGTTTATTTTTGAATTTATAAGATCGGGTTGGGTGAAAGAATTGGTAAATATGAAGGAACTGTGGAGTGTTGAGTCATCTGCGTAGGAATGTATTGGATTATGAGTGGTAGATATGAGATCATTGATATGAATGAGGAACAGAATTGGAGCCAAAACTGATCCCTGGGGAACACCAGCATTTATTGAGTGAAATTGAGAATAAAGGCCATCTACCATTACACGTATTTTCTGTTATGAAGATAAGAAGAAATTAGTGGAACTAATGATGCAAGGCCGTAGTGTGACATCTTCGACAATAAGGATTGATGCCAGACTCTATCAAATGCCTTTGATATATCCAGTGCTATTGTATGTGTTTCACCATGTTGGTCTGTAGCTTGGTTGATTTGATGCGTAAGAAGGCAAAGCATGTCTGCAGTTGATCGACATCGTCTAAAACCATATTGCCTATCACTGATTAATTTATTATTCTCAAGATGCTTAATTATGTGATTATTTAATATAATTTCAAAGACTTTACCAAGAGTGGAAGTTATAGCTATTGGTCTGTAGTTTGATGGATCTGAAGAGGCACCTTTTTTAGGAACTGGATGGATGTTTGCTTCTTTCCAGGGTACTGGGAAGCATGAGGTATGAGTACACAGACGGAAATTTTTTGCCAATACAGGAGCGAGCACCAAAGAGCAATTCTTAAGTACTATTGGAGGAATTTCATCTGGACCAGGAGCCTTATCTACTGAGAGATTCTGCAAATAGTTTTGACATGTCTGGTGTGGATCTTAAGTGAGGGAATTTCAGGCGAATTAAAATTAAGTACAGGGACATCTTGATTTATTTCATGTAAGGTTGAGTTGGTGGAGAAAATATCCGCAAGAAGGTTAGCTTTACCTCGTGGGTCACTTCCAAGATTGCCAGTCGGAGATTTTAATGGTGGAATGGATGAAGCAGTAGTGAAGTTGGATTAATGAGTTAAGAGTAGACCAAATATTTTGTTATCATTTGGATTATTTAGAAGTTTATTTGCCTGCTTGTGGAGAAAGTTTGATTTAGTTAGGTTTAATACAGTTTTGGCATGATTTCTGATGTTTCTAAAGTAATTAAAGGCTTCATGAGTTTTTTGATCTTGTGTATGCATTGTAGGCTATTGCTTTTTGTTCAGTTACTCTAGCACAATTATGGTCAAACCATTTAGGTGAATTAGATCTTTTACTGTACTTTTGATGAGGAATAAAAGTTTCCATTCCAATTTTTACAAAATCTTGTATGTGGCTCAAGGTGGAGTGTGCATCATTAGAAAAGAAAGAGGTCCAGGGAATATCAATAAAGAAACCCCAAGACCCTCCCAGTCTGCCCTATCGTAATGCCATTTAGTCACCAAAACAGGTACAGAGTGGGAAGGTGTGGTAGGTGATAGACAGGTGGCCTGTATCAGACAGTGATCAGAAGATCCAAGCGGGGACCTCACTGTAACATCATAATTTTCTGAATTGGTTGTTAAAATAAGTCCAGTAGGTGGGAATTATGATTAGGATTATCTGGTACACGGGGGGGTTGGTTGACTAGTTGAGTGAGATTAAATGAGTCTGCAAATAGCTCACATTCAAGACCAGCATCATCAGTCCTGGCTGAATGAGTGAGCCATTCAACATTATGGACATTAAAATCACCCAACACAGTGATTTCAGAAGAAGCATTTAAGTTGAGGACACTGAGTTGTGAGGACAGAGAATCAAAAAGACTTTGCTCTGGAGGAGTATTTGGGGAACGGTAGATGCAACATATGTATTTAAATTTACCAGCAGAAATTTATTTGTATATAGAATAATCAAATAGGGACAATTGAAACTAGTAACCTCCTCCAGGGCAATTTCAGATTTTGCGAAGCAACATACACCTCCTTTAGGTCTGAAATTTTGGAGCAGTTGATAACCTGGAAAATTAAATCTAGACGTGTCAGATGTGGATGTTACTTGAGTCTCTGTCAAAAAAAGGAGAGTAGGGGATTCTGCTTGAAGAAATTGGTGTACAGAATTGATGTTAGAGTGAAGTCCCCTTATATTGCTAAAGAAAAAGCTGCACCGACGAGCAGCTTTGGGACGTTGCAATGCTCTCGACACAGTCGCATGATGACGACCGGGAGGGCCCTGTGTCAATGACCCAACCCTGCCGGGGGTGGATATCCGAGGGACCACCAGGTTTGCTCTTAACAATTGTACTGCCATATTTATTGGGTAAGGTGTATGGTGTTACATGTATGATATGTAGTGGAAAGAGTAGTGTTTTATGGATAGAAGATAGCAATGTAGGGCAATGTCGTGAAGTTGGATGTGTATGTTATATAAAGAGGGTTTTCCTGATACCCCTGATGTGTGAGGCAGAAAGATATGTATCCAGCTACCAAGGCCTGGGAGAGAAAATGGAATTCAGGCTATTCCCTGAGTCTCCCGAAACCTTGGCGGTAGTACTTCCCTGGGCGGGGCTGCCTACCCCTACTACCTACCCATACCTACTACCCCTACTAGCCTACCCATAGCCTAATAGGCCTAGTGATACTTTTTTTGGCAGACCACCCACAAATTTTCATATAGCCTAGGCCTAGGCTAGCCTAAGTTCTGGAATGCATGTTGAAATAGCCTTCCTATAAACTGTAGGCTAGGCTACTTCCTTTTAATTTAAGTTTGATTCTTTGGAAAAATCTATTAGGCCTAGACTTCAAAAATTTGAAAAATAATGGCCACATTCCAGGGCACGTAAACAAAGAGTATGGACGAGTCAACGCGATTGTTACACAGATCAACACGATTGTTATACGGATCAACACGAAAGACAACGCGTTGACTCTCGTTGGATCTCTGTTGCACACGTGTTGACTCGTGTTACATCCGTGTAAACTTGTGTAAACTCGTTGATTCGTCCTACATTTTGAAATAACGGTATTTCAAATGACACTTGCTTTTTTCGTGTTACACTCATGTTTTTTTTCTCAGTGGATCGTGTTTACTCTTGTTTACTCGTGTTTTCACTCGTGTTTGAAATCGTGTAAAGTCTGGCATCATGGGGGCACCAAATTTTGGCACTCACATTCGTGCTTTCTACTCTTGTTGATACGTGTTGCATGTGTGTTACATACGTGTTGTTGCGTGTAGACAAGTGTTGTTCGTTAACGTCGAAATGATGACGAAAAGCGACGAATCACCAAAGAGTGTTACACGGGTTTACACGAGTCAACACGAGTTAACACGAATAACGAAGAGTTATTCAGAGTCAAACACGAGTTAACACGTATGTACACGAGTCTACACGTATTTAGGCCACACTCGTGGGTACTCGCCACGGGACCCAAAAATTTCATGCATGCATGAAATTTTTGGACCCCGTGGCGAGTACCCACGAGTGTGTCGAGTAAACAAAGAGTATACACTAGCGTAGCATGAGTCTATACGAGTGTTGAGGAGTATCGACGAGTCATTGCTGAATAGCAACATTTCATCACTCGTGTTGGACTCGCGCACCGACTCGGCTATGTGTGAACCAGCCTTTAGTTCGCGTCTATTTTGAAGGCGTTTTTTTCGGTTATTTGCCTCCTGCTGGCAATATATGTGATGATGACAATATGTCACAGGGGGGTGACCCCCCTCAACCTATTATTGTATCCAAAAGCAGTCAAATAGACGGGAACATGATGGCCAGCGTCCGCCGCCGCTCCGCGTAGTGTAAACAAGGCTGGCGGTACACCCGAACTCTACATTCTACCCCACTAATTTTCCAACTAGCATAACCGATGATTATCAATGATCAATCCCAGTCAGAAACATCCATGCTTCCCTCCCATAAGTCAATGTCGGGATTACCACACTGTCATGCAAGGACTTCTTTACTTCCATGCTGACCACCCTATTTCTTCTTACTGCTTTCAGAGTTCAACCGCTCTTCCCCTGTTACACTTTCTCCCACACTTCTTCATCCATAGGCCTACTCACATCTTTACTCAACACACTGCCCAAATACTTAAATGAGCTGACATTCTTCATAGCCGTTCAACCTCACTTCACACTCTATGGTTGCACCCCTTTCAATGACCATAATATTGCTCTTCCTAGCATTTACCTCCAGATTCCGTTTTTCACACACTGTTCCAAACATATTTACCTGACCCTGCAACTCCCATTCACTATCGCTCATCAGAACTGTGTTGTCAGCAACAGTAGTACCGGTACTGTACTGTTGAGGCAACTTCCACTCGTTTCCTTCCCTTATCAGCGGTACACCAACATCCGCTGCTCTTCCTTGTATTTCTTTCATGACTCCATCCATATACTGTACCGGTATATATTGAACAACCATGGGGACATCACACACACCCTTCCTTTAACCTCCTGGCCCGGGCAGGCTCTCAAAATGACAGTGTGGGCTACCCGGGCGATCTGGCCGAAAAAACGTCTAGGCCTAGGCTACCGTATTTTTGTTTAGTTTAACTGCTAGAAATTTCCCACGCATCATAAATGTAGTGCGGTTTCCAATCTGTAGACTGGCATTGAGTAGAGCTCTCTATGTCAACTGGTTCAGTTGTGATGACGATTTCAGTGGAGAGCACTTGCAGGCGATGTTAGCAATATGACGATCTTTTCACTACTGAAACAACGACATACAGACGTACAATAACAAACGAGTCTTCTCCTTCTTGTTTTCGGAGGTGCGGTGACGTAACGATTGGCTTTGTTTACATGCGTCGGACGCACGGCGTTCAGACCAAGCTGAATAGGCTTTCAAGCTTACAGATTTTAAAATGACACCCGGGCTCCTGCCCTTAGTTCGTGGTGTAATTTTAAAATGACACCGGGCCAGGAGGTTAACTCACATTCAGATTAACCCTTCCTCCCCGGTGTCATTTTAATATGACAACACGGCAGATGGGCAGGTACCCGGGTGTCATTTTAATATACAGTAAGCTTGAAAGCCTATTCAGCTTGGTCTGAACGCCGTGCGTCCGACGCATGTAAACAAAGCCGATCGTTGCGTCACCGCACCTCCGAAACAAGAAGGAGAAGACTCGTTTGTTATTGTATGTCTGTATGTCGTTGTTTCAGTAGTTACTCAGTTACTCAGTTACTTGTTCGTCAAGGGGAATCCACGCAATGCGAGCTAAGCTCATTATTATCGCGCCTCCTGAACTGGAATGTATTGCGTGAAATGCATGTTAAGTGTTTTATGTACTGTTGGAATGGCTGTGGATGTGTGTGTAGTCTGTATTTAGCCATTTGGCGACATCGGAAACGAAGGCTTAGGGTGGATCTGTATGGTACCATTCTCACTATAGACGGTACCGTCTCGCCCGAAGGCTTAGGTAGCCATCAGCTTAGGTGAACCATATGATACCCATCTCGCCTTGTACCATTTTTGCCAACCCCAGATGGGACGTCACAACGTCGTCCACTTATTCCAGGTACCTATTTACAGGTAGGTGAACTGAGGCTAACACATGAAAGGAGACAAGCCCAATTTGTCTCCGCCCGCCTGGGATTGAACCCCCGACCCCTCGTGTGTGAGACGAGAGCGCTACCTACTAGGCTACGGGCTGTGTGAAAAGATCGTAGTGCTAACATTGCCTGAAAATGCTCTCCACTAAAATCGTCATCACAACTGAACCAGTTGACTTAGAGAGCTCTACTCAACGCCAGTCTACAGATTGGAAACTGCACTACGTTTATAGATGCGTGGGAAATTTCTAACAGTTAAAATTAACCAAAATACGGTAGCCTAGGCCTAGACGTTTTTCGGCCAGATCGCCCGGGTACGCCGCACTGTCATTAGGAGAGCTAGCCCGGGCCAGGAGGGTTAAAGAACTCGCTCTGTTAATTATCCACACATACTGACACCTTTGCACCCTCATACATGCTCTTCATTGCTTTCAGCAACTTGCCATCTACTCCGTATATTCTCAGTACCGGTACTTTCCACATACCTTCTCTATCAATTCTGTCATAGGCCTTCTCCAACTCCATAAATGCAGCATACAACTTTTGTCGCTTCTCCAGATATTTCTCCACAACACATTTCCGGGCAAAAATCTGAGCTACACATCCTCTTCCCTTCTTAAGATGACTACAGTATGCTAACCGTTTCCCCAGCAATACTGACTGAAAATGCCCAAATATATTGCATGTTCGCTTCAGATTTATCTAAAATATGTAAAATTACACCAAATACCACTACAGTAGCACTGAAATCAATAAAACTCACTAACAGGTAGCCTAGCCTAGACGTTTTTCGGCCAAAACACCCGGGTTTCGAGGAATATATATATAATACATAGCCGGGGCTGGAGGGTTAACAGGGTTGCCTGGAACGCCGCCATTAGGAAAAGAGACTGAAACTGCACATCTGTGTGGAGCACTCAGTCTTAAAATGTTATGTACGTACCGATATGTATGTATAAATCTGAAGAGCACATGCAATTTATTTAGGCATTTTCAGTCAGTATTGCTGGGTAAAGGGTTAACATATTAATCTTTTGGAGTATTTCTTCCATTTATTTATCATAAATGGAAGAAATACTCCAAAAGATTAATATGTTACCCCTTTACCCAGCAATACTGACTGAAAATGCCTAAATAGATTGCATGTGCTCTTCAGATTTATACATACATATCGGTACGTACATAACATTTTAAGACTGAGTGCTCCACACAGATGTGGCAGTTTCAGTCTCTTTTCCTAATGGCGGCGTTCCAGGCAACCCTGTTAAGGGATGCTTTTCTTGTCAAGTTTTTGGATTTGAGATCGGCACGTATAGTCCGATCCCAGGTCTTACTCGGTCCACCCCTTGGTGCAGCTCCCTCCACAATCGCAGACCTGCATCTTTTCACCCAATTTTGTTCATCCATTCTCTCCACATGTCCATACCATCCCAGTTTACTTGTACGCATCTCCTCGCTAATACTCTTTATACCTAAACGTCTCTTCAGCTCATCATTTGTTATTCTGTTGACATCCTTTATCTGAAATATGTAAAATTACACCAATTACCAACTACATTACCAAAAATTTAATAAAGTACACTAACAGGATAAAGAAAATGTAAGAAATAGCCCTAAAGATGAATTTATCTATCTATCTATTGACGGACGCCTTGATCCCCGAAGGATTGGCCACGAACGAAACACCCCTATGCACCTCTGTCCCCAGTCAGTCGACGCCCCTCCTCCCATCCAGCACCGCTTTCACGCATATACTTATTAACTCCATCCTTCCACCTCTCTCGGTTTATTTCTCCCTCTGTTCTTCCACCTCACTCGTACACGCTCTTAGTCATTCTCTCGCTTCCCATACGTTCCACATGGCCGAACCATCTTAAGGTGTTCTTTTTCGCACTTTCCAGTACATTCACACCACACCTCTCTCGTACTTCCTCATTCGTATGTCTATGCCTCCATATAACTCTGCACACACTTCTCAAGTAACTCATTTCCATTCCTTTCACTCTTGGTTTGAATCTCTCCAACAACGTCCATGCTTCGCTTCCGTAAGTCAGTGTCGGGATTACCACACTGTCATGCAATGACTTCTTCAGTTCCATAGCTGACCACCCTATTTCATGTTACTGCTTTCAGCATTCCTACAACCCTCTTCCCCTGTTGCACCCTCTCCCACACTTCTTCATCCATACTCCCATCTTTACTCTGTACACTGCCAAGATACTTAAATGAGCTGACAATCTCCATAGCCTGACCGTTCACCTTCACCTCACACTCTGTGGCTTCACCCCTTTCGAAGACCATAACCTTGCTCTTCCCCGCATTTACCTTCAGATTCCATTTTTCGCACACTGTTCCAAACATATTTACCAGACCCTGCAACTCCCATTCATATCGTCAGCAAACAGCAGTACACAAACATCCACTGCTCTTCCTTGTATTTCTTTTATGACTCCATCCATATACTGTATATATAGAACAACCATCGGGACATCACACACCCTTGCTTTACTAAACATTCAGATCAAAGAACTCCCTCTGTTCATTCTTCACACGTACTGATACCTTTGCACTCTCATACATACTCTTCACTGCTTTCAGCAACTTGCCATTTACTCCATATATTCTCAGTACTTTCCACATACCTTCTCTATCAACTCTGTCATTCCACTCGTTGCCTTCCCTTATTAGTGGTACACCAACATCCACTGCTCATCCTTGCATTTCTGTTATGACTCCATCCATATACAGTTCAGTATATATTGAACAACCACAGGGACATCACACACACCTTTCTTTAACCCAAAATTCAGATCGAAGAACTCCGCTCTGTTCATTCTCAACACATACTGACACCTTTGTACCCTCATACATGCTTTTCACTGCTTTCAGCAACCTGCTATCTGCTCCGTATATTCCAAGTACTTTCTACATACCGGTATCTTCCTCTATCAACTCTGTCATAGGCCTCCTCCAACTCCATGCAGGCAGCATACAGCTTCCTTCCCTTCTGCAGATATTTCTCCACAACATATTTCAGGGCAAAGATCTGAGCTACACATCCTCTTCCCTTCCTATGATGGATACTGTATGGATTAACCGTTTCCCCAGCATACTGACTGAAAATGCCCAAATATATTGCATGTGCTCTGACTACCAAATACCAACTACATTAGCACAAAACTCAATCAATCACAGAAACAGGATAAAAACATAGAATAAATACCCCAAAAGATAATACGTTAACCCTTTCCCCAGCAATACTTACTGAACATGCACAAATAAATTGCATGTGCTCTTCAGATTTAGCTGAAATATGTAAAATTACACCAAATACTAACTACATTAGCACAAAAATCAATCAAGCACTTTAACAGGATAAATAAAATGGAAGAAATAGCCCAAAAATGAATTTATCTCTAGCTTACCGGTATATATTGCCGGACACCTTGATCCCCGAAGGGATGACCATGAACGAAACGCCTGCGTATTTCAAGCTCGCTTGTGTTATCACTCGATCGTCTTTTAGAGCTTTTTGGCCCGGGGTAATTACCACACCATCGCGTCATAAGGAATTTGAGGGGGTTAAATTGCTAGATACATAGAGGAAGAGGAATGCCAAGTAAAGCTAAACAAAAATATATAAGATTTTTTTAACATGAGGTTGCTTATAATAATTTGTACCTCTGCAGTTTCTCCATGGCTAACGAAAAAGGTCACATTCCTAAGAAGCCCCAACCAAAAAGGCCTAGCTTCTGTACAGAAAAAATGCCACACCATTACCCTTATGGTGACCCTATCAAATAATCAAAACAACTACACTTCTTAACCCAATTCCCGCGGGGCCCCTCATATGACGGAGACGATTTTCCGGCTATTTTGTAGCCTGTGAGCCAGGCCAGCTTTTGCAAGCAGCACGGATGGACGTCAGCCGGAGCCTACAGGCCCCGCCACGACACTGAGGTTCGTGTGAGAGAGAGCTCACTTATGTGCAGCGTCACACATAGCGAAAACAGAAAATAATTGGTAATTTTTAGCGATTTCGCCTAGCGGATTTGGTAATTTTTAGCAATTTTGCCCTTCGTTTGCAAGATCCTTACAAGAAAACCAGACGTCGTACAGGGATGATTCAGGAGTAATTTGAAAGCTATTACCGTACTTTCACGAATACATAATTGTATTACGCTCTGGCTTTTCGCTTGTGCATGAAAATGAGCAGGCATTAAGGCAATTTCGGGCAATTATGCCTACTCGTACAGGTCCTTGGAGCGGCTTCGGTCGCGCTGGGAGTTTCCACATCTCTCACACCACACACACATCACATAGTTTTTCGTACACCGAGAAATTACTCTCCGGCTGTCATTTCTCGAAGACTTCTTCTAGCCGGAGACATTGAGAGCAACCCAGGACCCACCTACACATTATATGTCCAACTTGCTCAAAACCCATCACTTCGAGTCGCCACACTAAGGGTTTCAGTTCCTCTGCCATTCATGCAGGAACTGGACCCACTTCACCTGCACAACACTTGCCTCCACGAAACACTACACGAACACCCTGGACCTGATCTCCCTACATGCCCATGACCCCTCTCCGACAGTCAAATCCCTCGCCTAAAAACCCGGTCACACCCTGGTCTCCTCCCCAAAACCCACCTAACCTTCCCATACTCACACAACCACATCCCCCCCTAAAACCCGTCCACCCCTCCTCCATAGGTGGGACCTAACCTTCCCATACCATCCACATCCTCAACTCAACAACACCACACCCCATACTAATCCATTCCCACCCCCATCTCCTGCTCCCCCAATCCACACCCCCAACTCACCCATCCCAACCCCCAGCCCGCCCTCACCCCCATCACCCCCACCCCATCCTCGTGCAGCAGCACCCAACATAACATCGTGCACATAACATTAACATTCTCCAATTTGACAAAGATGGCATCAACACAAAGACACCCAAACTCTCACCCTTCATCACACATCACAACATACACATTTCCATCTTACCATAACCCACCCTACACAGAGGCACACAAACAAAAAACACCGCCATTTCATGATTTCACCACCATCAGACAAGACCGGGCCTGTCGGCGGAGGCGGTGGAAGACTCGTCACCCTGGTACACAAAGAAATATCATACAATAGTTACCAGTGTACAAACCAAATCCCTCCTCCCCCCAATGGATCACACAACAGAAATACAATCAATTAAATCAACGCACTGGCTAACAACCTCCCAACAGAACCCTCATAAACACATAACATCCCCTACAGTACCACATGACTACAGACCACCCTTACAACACATCACAAACACCCCACAGATCATCCTGGGGTGGTGACTTCAACGCCAAGACGTTCGGCCCCTGGTTTGTCGCCAACCCCGACACAGACAGAGGGCTGGTACTAAAACAAACCAACCTGATACTCTCATCATCCTTAACGACTATCCATCAACTAAACCATATTCTCTCACCAAGCCTCCTATACAACCCTTCATTTCCAGACATCACCTTTTGCTCACCATAACTCGCCCCCACAACATTCCTGTAGGGTTGGTCAGAACCCCTTCTTACCACCTCCCCTGATCATTATCACCACCAAAACCAGACGTCACCCCAGCTTACCAAAAAACACATCATACACCAATTATAAAAGAGCTAACTGGGAAGCATTCACAAATGAGACAGAAACAACACTTCACAACTCCTAACAGTACAACCCATCACTAGCATCAACAATGCTTACACATACTCAATAAAACTATCCAAAACTCTGACAAGAAACACATTCCAAGAGGTAACAGAAAAAAAAACAACCCCAACTTCACACCATAAATTCAAAACCTCAATCAAACAACGCGACCTACTGAAACACTCCCCAGCACCCCACACACAAAACATCACACATCAATTCCAGGCACTCAACAGCCAATCTAACAACAAAATACAAGAACACCAAAAACTAAATTGGAATAAGTTCCTACAAACACTTGATCCCAAAACAAACTCCAAAAAACTCTACAAAAACCCTAAAACAGCATCACACTTTCCAACAGCAACACAACACAATCACCATGCTTCAATCACAACAACAGACGCTACTCCTTGCATGTAAACAACAAGCACACCCTCTCATCAATCACTTCTTCACATGTCATCCACCTAATACCTCACAAAGACGCCCGACGTGTCATCCGACGTAAAGATACCATTCCCCACAGAAACCTGACTATACACCCTTCACACAATCACCAGACAAAGCCATATCAATCAACAATCTCAAGCACTCACCCCGTGTGTCCTAGACAATATAAGCAACATACACCTCAGACACCTGTGGACCACAAGGCATACAAAGCACTCACTAACATCTCAAACTCCAGTTATTCACACACCACAATACCAGACATTTGGGAAGCATGGTCTCATCACCACATTCC